>SNQJ01S0238494.1:4695-18369 GCA_010110895.2 Picea sitchensis
TGGGATCACTGTGCATTTTCTATTGGTTTTAAAAGGAAAAAAGATTTAGCATTGGAGTTATAGATGGTTGTGGCTCAAAGGATTATTGTGTTCATCATATCGATTGCAATATTGTTTGATAGGACTGCTATATAAATATTATATAGATGCAAAGGCTACTGTAATTGAGTATTTCTGGGCATATGATTTTTATTTTTTTTGAAAGTCAACAAGCAATGTGTAAAAGAAGTAACAATTTAGATGGTGGTTTTGAAAAGTGATACTATTTGAATTGTGGATGTATGAACATAGATATGTTTGATTTGATTTATTTTTATATGAACATTATCCATATTATGTCCCTGTCATGCTACCACATTTCGCTCATTATATCCCCCTCATAATCCCAATATCATTATGACATCCCTCTTCTGTAAAATAAATTAAAAGGGTTTGTATAACAGTGACAAAAGATATGACACATCAATGGTTGGCAAATGATATTTTTTGTTTCTTATCACACAATCAAATGATTTAATGAATTGCTGAGCAATATTTGCGTAATTATCCCCTCTCATTATACCACCTTTTGCTCATTACACTCCCTTCATATATCCCATGAAACCTGTCACCCCCTGCTCACTTGGAAATTATTAAATAGTTTTTTATGGATGGATTTCCATGTATCTCGTGTCAATTTCTGAGCCAATTATTGTTTCATGCAAGCAAAATGTCATGTGTGGTTTATTAAGGGCTTAGTTACTGACGAATTGCTGCTACAGGATGAGTTTCTTCAGTAGGGGCAGCCATGGAAGAAATAATACAGGAAGAGGAAATTGGAAAAGAGGGCCTAGAAGGCCTAGATTATCCATTCATTTTGATGCTGATCCCAAGGAATTGAACCAAATGTTCCAAGATGGGTTCTTTAACTGGATTGGGAAAGGAATAGTACAACCTCGACCAGAGAGACCTCCCTTCCAACCTTAGAACATCCCTGGTATTCCTGTGCCTCCTCATGTGTCCATGCAACCAGAAGTCCCTGCAAATGACGAATGACATGATATTGTCAATTCGACTGTCTCTCACCATTGTGACAGGCCCAATTTGTCATTACCTCCTCCACCACTTGTAAATCCTAATGTTCAGATTGCCCCTGTGCATTCACTTGTTCAATCCTCACATGTTAGTAAAAGAATTAAAATTGATGTCCCCCATGTGCAAGATAAAGGCAAAGTTGTTGCCTCCCCTTCATCTTCTTCAAATGACTCTTGAAAATGGGCTTCCTCCCGCATGCATCTGAAGGATGACTGTTCTCATGTAATTAGTGAAATACAACCTCAAGGTTCAAATCAACCTCAGGCTACTTCCGAAAAATCAAAAGGGGACAACAGTGATAAAATAAAGATTTCCTCTCAGAGTGGCAAGTATGGATTTTAATTTATGTGTTTTTATGATTGAGTTGATGAAGACATTGGTTTGCAGAAAGTTTGGACAACAAGCTCTTTTTTGGATGATGTGGATTATGTGGATATTTATATATTTTTGGATATGATTTAAATTTTTTCTGATATTTAAAGATTCAATTTTGAAGGTATCTAAGGGAGTTACAAGGGTGGCATGTGTTGAATGATTATCCATTTGTGTTTTATTTTATAAATTGAAGAGAATAAAATAAGGGAGTCACAAGGGGTCCCACCTACCTAGTTATTATTAATTAAAGACCCTTAACTATTATTATTATTATTTCTCCTATACTAAATTAGTTAAGTCAAACTAACTTAACTAAAGAAAGTAGTTGAACTACTTCAACTTATTTGGAAGGCATAAAAGCTAAATGAGAAGAAGAAACAAGGCAAGAATAGAAGGAGAAAGCAATACTAAGGTTTTCTCTTTTGATTTCATGAGATAGTTTCAGTTTTCATTCATTCTTGAGTTCATTCAAAGCCTAATTCTCTTTTTGACAGCAGGGTCCTATTGTAGACATCAAGGTTCAAAACTGAACCAAATCATTCAGATGCTTGTTTTAGAGGTGTTGAGAAGTCCTTGATAGTATGTGTATACTTGTTTGTTTATGGATTGAGTTTCATAGCTAATAAATGATATTTTGTAGAGTCAAATTGGCAGCAATCTGTGGCAAGCTGATCTAGATTATAAATTTCAGTTTTTACTTCTTGTCATAGTCCTTTTGTATGGTGTTCATCGGGGATCTCTAAATTAGACTTTGGTCCATGTCCTCACAGGGGTTTTGTAAAGAGAAAAACACTTTTGATATCTTAGAATGAAATAAAGAAGATTGCTATTTTGTCTCATTTGTGTGTATTGTGACTTGGTTACTTTTGCTTTTGGTCTCCATATTTACTTTCTGTAATCTGTATATTTTTCAAAAATATATATAAATTTTTTATGTTATTTTGCAACATTCTTTTCATTAATAAATCAACCTAAACCCTTGTAATTAATACTTGTGGATTGGGAAAATATTTTTGAGGCTATAAAACATAGGGTGGCATTCCCGACTATCTTGTTCTAGCCAGGCAAGATTTGAAAATGATTGATTAAGATAATTCATATCTTTTCCTCAACATTTATTTGGTGACCATGCTAGGGAGATCTTACATATCTCTCTGGTTGATTGTATTCGTGATTATGATTGAATATTTTTATATTTATGATTTTGATTCTTTGATTGTTTCTTTTCTTCATGACAGTACATGTTATAAGGTAGCCCAATATTGAGCCTGATCTTAAAGACCAAACCAACATTGCTTTAACTTTATTCAATATCATCTTAGAAACTGCTAACACCCGGGATGAGCTTGAATGCTCGTGGGAAGTAATTGAACAAGACATAAGTGTTTGAGAACGCTGGGAGGCTAGGAAAAGGAGGCTTAAGAATCATCTATAGATTTCTTTTGCCTAAATTTTTGATCTTCTTTTCATGTCCTTAAACCCTCGCATCTCTAGGAGAAGAAGAGGTTTATCTCTTGAAATCACCCCTATCGCTGAAATAGGAAGAAGAAACATTGTTTTTTCAACCCAATAAGGTACTCTAAGGAGAAATTTGTCTGATTCAACTAGTTCGTCTTTCTCTCCCTTACCCATCATTCAAAAAATGACATCTGTGGGTGGCTCTGGTGGCACTGGAGGTGCTTCTTCATCTCAACCTTTAGTCTTGCCAATGATTGGTAGATTGTATAGCCATCAAGTCCCTATCCAATCTACTACCAACCCCACCAAGGTCATAAAGAAGTATGGACTTTTTCAATTCAAAGAATATGCTACTACTACCCCGTGGCATGTATCCTCTTCTCTAATCCTAGCAGCTGCTACTCATCCACTTCCAAAATTCAAAGAGCATCTCCCTAGGTTTTCTGGAAATAAAAAAGTCACTACAACTGAACACTTGGTGGCATTCTCTAATTCCTGTCACAATATAGGAGCTAATGACAATGATACTTGTATGCGCTTATTTGTTAATTCCCTTGAAGGGAAAGCAACAAAATATTTCTTTGATCTTCCTCCCAAGATTATTTCCACTTGGGAAGAGTTAGTTTACTGGTTCAAATCTACTTATGGGCAGTCTAAAATTCCAACTGAACAATTAATGGAATACAATAACATTGCATACAAAGATGATGAGACTATCAAGTCTGTCAACTTACATTTCACCAAGTTATATAACCAAATTCCCAAACTTATTCACCCCCATAACCAAGCTACTTTTATGTATTACTATAATTCTCTACCTTCCTCTTATCGTCATAGGCTTGAAGAAAAATCTATTGACAATCTTGGTTCCTCTCTGCATATTTGTCTAGAGTATGAAGAACAACTTGAAAGAACATGTCTTCCCAAAGGAGACTCAATTAAACGAACATGTCCTCCCTCTTACAACTCGTACAAAATATGAATAACCGAATGATAGCGTATGAGTGAAAGGGAAATGTCCCTTCACTTACTCCTGGGGCCTCATATTCTTCTTCACCATATTTTAGGAATCCCAATGAAAACAACTTTCAGCCTAAATCCATCATGCCTCGCAGTTGGTGTAACTTTTGCGAGGAACACCATGAGGAAAGTACTTGTGAGGTAAAGAAGAGTGCCATGGATAATTTTTTTGGAAAAAGGCTTGAAAATACCATTTATGTTCTTGATTTCACAGAACCAGAAGATGTCATGATCATAAACACTAGGAATAAATCCTATGTTTCAAAAGGAAAATATGATCCCCCTCGTGCTTCTTCTATCCCAATCTCATCTTCGCAAGATGCTATTGAACAAGATACGAAGACTCTTGATGGTCAAGGAGTCCCTTCCCCTCGTCCCTCTTCCAAATACAACATTCTCAACCAATTGGATAATATCAAGGCCGATGCTACTCTTCTGGACATGGTTGCTGTCCCTGAGCAACAAAATCATCTGAAAATTTTCATGGAAGGAAAAACTTCCACCATAGCCAATCTCTCTGAAGAGGTAAAAGAAGAGGATTCTAGTGTAAATAAAGTAGGTGTAAATAGTTTTAGACACCCTGTAAAAAATCCTCCATTTTTCATTTCTATAAAGATTATGGCAAAAATAGTCCATTGTTGTCTGATTGACGATGGTTCGAGCCCAAGCGTAATGTCAAAAATTATTATGGAATAACTAGGCTTGTCTTGTACAAATGAAAATGCCAGAAGCATGCTCTCTTATAATATTTTACAACAATCGACCATAGGTCAAATCAAATACATGACTTTGGTTTTGTGTGCGCATCCTGAAATAATGACAACCCTTAATATTCAGGTAATTGACATGCCGGTGAGTAATTATTCAATCACCTTAGGAAGAGACTGACACGATTTGACAGGTGGATACCTCTCACTCGATGAGACACACTTATTCGTTCCTCATAATGGGAAGAACATCATAGTCCTAAGGGAGGGAATAATTTCACTGTATATAGAAAGCATCTCACAACCTAATGTAAACCATGTCGAGGAGGACATAGGAGTGTATTCCATATTTGCAGATGAGGATAACAATACCCTGGATCGAATTGACCTAGAGGATGGGATGTGGCATATGCACTTTGATGGTTCATGCTCCAACGAAGATAATGGAGATGGAATTATCTTGTACTCACCTATGGGTAAAATTCACAACTTTTCCTATGGGTTAGAATTTGCTTGCACAAACAATGTCACCGAATTTGAAGCATTACTGCTAGGCATTGAAAATGCCTATAATTTAGGTTGTGGTCACCTTACAGTTTTTGGTGACTCTGAATTTGTTGTAAACCTTGTACGTAAAATATATTGTCCTAGCAACAAGTTAATGAAACACTACACACAAACTGTTTGGGTGCTTATCTCAAACTTACTATCATTTAAAATCACTCATGTTAAAAGGGAATTGAATTCAATGGATGACATGCTAGTTGTTTTTGTAGCCTCTCCTACTCGACAACTTCTGCCACAAAGACCTGATTGTATTTTTCAATCTTTATATCATCCTCATATCCCTGATAATGTAGATTCATGGCAGGTCTTCCCCAGTGATGAAAGCATCTGTTCTTTCATACAAAATGAACCATATAAGCCCAAGGAGATTATATCCATGGAAAACAACAAGATTCCAAAGGGCTTGACTCCTCTAGAAAGTTTATTTTCATCGAGTGATGTAGGCAACAAAGAAACACATAAAGAAGAGGAGTCAAAAAGGAAAGTGGGTGAAACCATTTCTTTGAACATTGGGACACCTGATTCCCCAAAGAATGTTAAGATAGGTGCCTAATGTATTGATGAAGAAAAGTTGAAATTCACCGAGTTACTTCATGAATTTCAATATGTTTTTTCTTGGTCTTATGGGGATCTTCGTGGTTTTTATCATTCTCTTATAAAACATGCCATTCCTATCAAGGAGGGAATAAAATCAGTTAGGAAAAAACAAAGACCCATTAACCCCACACTTGAAGCAACTATTCAGAAGGAGTTGGAAAAACTCTTGAAGGATGGGATAATTTTCCCTGTTAAGTATTTCGAGTGGGTTTCCAATTTGGTTCCCATTCGGAAATCAACTGGTCAGATCCAATTGTGCGTTGATTTCTCTACATTGAATAGAGTGAGCATAAAAGACCATTTTCCTCTCCCTAATACGGAAATGATTTTGCAACAAGTTGCAAGGTCACAAATGATGTCCTTACTTGTCAATTTTTTTGGTTATAATCATATCAAGGTAAAAAGGACATATAAATACAAAACCACTTTCATTACATGTTGGGGCACATTTTCTTATGAATGCATGCCTTTTGGATTATATAATGCAGGTGCCACTTTCCAAAGAGATATGTAGATAGCTTTTGACGATCTGATCGGTAAGATTATTCAGATTTATCTTGATGACTTGACTGTATATTCAAATAAATGATTGGATCATTTTGGTCATCTTAGAAAGGTTCTCATGCGATGCAGGAAATTCAACATTTCTTTAAATCCTTCTAAGTATATTTTTGGAGTTACCAAGGGAAAGATACTTGGGCATATTGTCTCTGATTCAGGAATAAGCATAAATCCCGAAAGGATTGTTGCTATCCTAAATCTTTCTGATCCTACTTCCAAAAAGGAGGTTCAAGCCTTATGGGCATTATCAACTTTGTCCGTAGGTTTGTTCCTGATTTTTCTGTAATGGTCAAACCAATTCAAAATCTTCTCAAGCAATATCTCTCCTT
The DNA here is from genome assembly GCA_010110895.2 of Picea sitchensis. NCBI lineage: Eukaryota > Viridiplantae > Streptophyta > Pinopsida > Pinales > Pinaceae > Picea > Picea sitchensis. The sequence continues at coordinate 11,384 of SNQJ01S0238494.1, forward strand.
TTCTTGGACTGATGACGTTGAAAATTCTTTCGTAAGGATTAAGAAGGAAATCTTTTCCCCACCGGTTTTGGCGAAGCCAACTTTTGAGAAATATTTTACTATATATACTAATGCCACAGAGGAAGCAATCTCTGCTATCCTCATACAATGTGATGACTAGAATAACGAAAAACCAGTAGCTTACATGAGTCAAATCTTAACAGATGATGAATTTAAATATTCTTATATTGAAAAACATGCTTTCTCTCTTGTTAAAGCTTTCGAGAAATTTCGCCACTTTATCTTAGGTAAGCACACACTGGTAAAAGTCCCTTTACATGCAGTCGAGTTTTTGCTCTCACAGACTTATCTTTCAGAGAAGCTTGCACATTGGCTTGCCAAGATCCAGGAGCATGATTTAACCATCATGACTTCAAAAACCATTAAGGGACATGACTTATCCCTTCACTTGGCTCAACATGTTGAAGCAAGTGAATAAATTGATGAACAATATAACTCTCTGTCAGCACTATTTTACATTAATAGTCAAATCCTTCCTGTAGCTGAACATCCTTGGTATAAATATCTGGTGTATTACTTGCAAAATCAGAGATGTCCAAATAACTTAGATACTCATCAAAGGAGAAGGCTCCATATTGAATCTTCCAGATATGTCATTTTAGGAGACTTCTTGTTTAGGATATCCGTCGATGGTATATTACTTCACTATGTAAATAATGAGGAAGCACAAAAATTGTTACAAGAAACCCATGGATGATCAGATTTTGTTATTCATGTGGGTGGCCACTTTTCTGCTAAAACTACTACTTTTAAAATCATCAGAAAAGGGTATTATTGGCCTTCAGTTTTTCAAGATTCTTATAATTTTTCAAGATCTTGTGACAAGTGCCAGAAGTTCACTGGGAAAGAACGTCTTTCTACCATGCCTTTACAACTTGTCCTCCTTGGATTTCCTTTTTCAAAATGGGGTCTGGACTTTATCGGTCCTATTAATCCTCCATCTTCAACACGAAAATTTTCTATCTTGACAACCACAAATTATTTTACGAAATGGACCGAAGCTGTCCCACTTAACCATTCACAGGATGAGCAGGTTATTTCTTTCCTTGAAACTATTTTTTTTTCTAGATTTGGCATTCCTTTAGAGATTATTACAGATAACGACCCCGCTTTTATTTCTTCTAAGATGACTCAGTTTCTAGCTAAACTGGGAGTTAAACATTTTACCTCATCATCTTATTATCCTCAAGGAAATGGGAAAGCCGAGTCTACTAACAAAAATATGGTTAGAATTATCAAGAGGCTCATCGAATATAATCCTCGTCAATGGAACACCCTCCTCACTTATTCCCTTTGGGAATATCGCACTACCACCAAGGTGAGCACAAGTTTCACCCCCTTTCAGCTTGTTTATGGTGAAGAAGCCATTCTGCCTACAAAGTTGGAAATTTCTTCTTTACGACTGATGCTATAGATTTAAGAATTGAATTATTCTAATATCCCTTAAAGGGTAAATGCACTGTTGGATTTAGAGGAACAAAGGATGTTTTCTTTGGAGAACATAAAGAGAATACATCAAACCGTAAAGAAATATTTCAATAAAAGTGAAAAAGCTGTCATATTTAAGGTCAATGAAAAAGTCTTGTTGTGGGATTAAGCTCACACTGATAGAGGAAGGCATTCAAAGTTTAAAAAGTTATGGTTGGGTCCTTTTAAAATCGCTTTTGTCCTGGGCGCAAATTCTTATATTCTAAAGTACTTGGAAGAGCGGTTATTTTCCTATAGCACCAACGGTTCCCACTTCAAACACTATGTGGAGCCAGCTTGAAAGTTTAAATGTTGTATGGAATTACTCATGTATTATAGTTTTGTTTCATTGCTTTGATTTTTCTTTGCTGTTTCATTTATGCTGTTTTATTTCTTTTATACACTTCTTTTCTTGTCAGAAATAAAATTCTGGATCAGTTTTGTCACAACGATATTATTCTGCAAGTATTGTTAATCAATAAAAATCAGGTTACACAACTGTCATGATGTCCCTCCTTGAAGACATCATTGAAATTGCTATCTTCTTCCAATACTATTGTTAAATAAGATAATTGTTTTTTCATCCCTATTTTCTACTTTCCTTTTCTTCTCTTCGCCCGAGATTAAAAAAAGAGCACACCAAAATTTTTTCTCCTTAAAGCAAAGAACACTTTCACTGTGATTACTCAAATATTATGCATAAAAGCATACGCCCCTCATACATAACACTTTCCATGAGTTATTCCCAAAATCCCAAATCATTTTTCCCTTAACCGCCTCACTTCCCTTGTTGCATAATCATTCTGATGTATAATTACTTGATTTTATGTTTCACTTGGTCTACGAAACCATACATTTTGAGTTCTTAATCTGTTGGAAACATATTTCCCTGTGGAGTCACCAGTTTGTTGATGCTAAAAGATGAAACGATGAATATTATGCTTGCAAATGATTGCCAAGCTCTATTAACTATTTATATTAATAACAAACTAGTAGGTGGGACCACCTTGTAGACTTGTGGCGCTATGATGGATATACTGCACTTATATTTTATTTTGTATTGTGATGCTACCAACACATTCTTCTACAGTTCGATGTTTCAAATCATGGTTAAAATGTTATGGTGACATAATATGATTGGTTGATTGATGCATAGCACTGATAGTTTTGATAACCACTCGCAAATTATATTAAGACTACCATATGGATGAAAGGATTATTATAAGTTTTGTTTCTGCAATTAAATATGGAATTAATTGGTTTAAATATGATCTTGCAAAGGGATAATATTGGGGCTCTTTTAAAGAAAAGGACCATGGACAAGCTTTAATGCTATGTATGATTGTGACAAAAAAAGGGTGAACAAACCTTTGCTACTAGACTTATGCGCCTTATTGGATGTTATATGTTGAATGCACATGGGTTAATGTTATAACACATTATTATTTTAGAGAGTTTGACATTACAAAGGTGGCGCACTATGAAATTGGGATATGTCAATGGTTATGTGGTTGATTTAATTCTTAGTGCTATGGTGAATTGGTTGGATCGTACGTTGAATTTAATGAGGTTGGAGGGAGAAGCGACGTGCATTTACTGCACGTCACTCAAACAACCCTTGAGGCCCGTCACCCTAGTCATACTTGCATTTTGGTTTTTTTCTCTGGTGGTTGTTGATGCTCCACAATTTTTGGTTGTGAAGGAGGCATACTGTCTAATTCTCTTCCTCGCGCAGGATTTTCTAGGTATGGTTCCATACTCTTCCATCCATGATGGTTTTTCTTCCCTTTGAATCAATTTTTGGATCAGGATTTCTCACGATCTGTGTTTCTCTTAAGTTATTATTGGATATTTGAACTGTGTAATTGGTTTTGTGCATGTGGGTTCCTCTGGTGATTATTCTGGATTGTTGGTTTTAAAAAAAAAGGGAACGGTTGTGCTCTCCTTGTTGTGGATAATATTTGTGTAATTTATCGATAAAATGACAATGAAGAATGTTCGGTCAGCTTGGGTTTTGGGTTTGGTTCTCTGTGGAAATTTATTATTATGTTTGACAAGCTCTCATCTTTGTGCATGGGTGTTACAACCAATCTCTGTGTTTAATATTTTCCACTCCATTTTCGTCTCTATGGTTGATATTTTTTGATTCTCTGGGTTGCAATGTGAACTGTTGAAAGTTTAAATCTTCCCTTTCCTTGACTTGGAAAAACCCCGAGCTATTAACTATCATAGAGTTTCCCTCACTCACATTGTTGTTTGGAAAACATTGCATAGTTGGGTTTAACATTCCCCAGAAAGTTTAATGGAAGTATTATATGTTCTTTGGTTAGGCACGAGTTGTTCTTGAATACTCATTTTACTGTGTTATTTAAGGGTTCACTCCTTTTAGTTCTCTGTTGGAGGTGGCTGATTGTCATTTGCTAACCCTCACTGCCAAGAGTATTGTTACATGTTATATGTCTATGTTAAATTTTGAAGGGCACGAGTTGTCTGTGTTTTCGAGGATTTAGTCCTCTGATTGAACCAACTGTTCTTGCTCTCCATTGGCTGTGTTTAAACCCTAATGCAATATTGATATTGTTTCAAATCCAGTCAAGGGTAAACAAGCACTGTGTGTTCTTGGTCGATTGGGCATGAGTTGGCTTTGTTTCTCGTTGGGAAATTTAAAAAAAATGAAGTCTATACATGCTAATTTATGTGAAGCTTGGGCTCAGGAGCTGCATGTTAATTGTTGAATGTTATTCTAATCAATTCTTATGTTGATTATATTTTTGAAGGAGACCTGTGTGTGAAAGGATTGGGGTCCAATTAAGATTTTTAATGTGCATTTGATTATGTCGAACAATGTTTGAATAATGGAAAAATGGTGGTTAATACTGCACATATTATTATTTGATTTTAAAGAATAAGAATTGGTTATAAATGGCTGGGATCACTGTGCATTTTCTATTGGTTTTAAAATGAAAATAGATTTAGCATTGGAGTTATAGATGGTCGTGTCTCAAAGGATTATTATGTTCATCATATTGATTGCAAGATTGTTTGATAGGACTACTATATAAATATTATATAGATGCAAAGGCTACTACAATTGAGTATTTCTGGGCATACATTTTTTTATTTTTTTTTGAAAGTCAACAAGCAATCTGTAAAAGAAGTAACAGTTTAGATGGTGGTTTTGAAAAGTGATATTGATTGAATTGTGGAGGTCTAAACAAAGATATGTTTGATTGTTTGATTTAATTTATTTTTATATGAACAATATCCATATTATGTCCCTGTCATGCTACCGATTTTTTCTCATTATATCCCCCTCATAATCCCAATATCATTATGACATCCCTATTCTGTAAAATAAATTAAAAGGGTCTGTATAACAACGACAAAATATATGATACAACAATGGTTGGAAACTCATATTTTTGGTGTTTTATTAAACAGTCAAATTATTTAATGAATTGATCAGAAGTATTAACATAGTTATCCCCTCTCATCATACCACCTTTCACTCATTACATTCCCTCCATATGTCCCATGAACCTTGTCACCCCATGCTCACTTGGCAATTATTAAATATTTTTTTATTGATGGATTTGCATGTATCTCGTGTCAATTTCTGGGCCAATTATTGTTTCATGCAAGAAGAATTTCATTTATGGTTTATTAAGGGATTAGTTACTGATGAATTTCTACTACAGGATGAGTTTCTTCAGTAGGGGCAGCTATGGAAGAAACAATAGAGGAAGAGGAAACTGGAATAGAGGGCCTATAAGGCTTAGATTCTCCATTCATTTTGATGTTGATTCCCATGAATTGAACCAACTGTTCCAAGCTGGGTTATTTAACTGGATTAGGAAAGAAATAGTACAACCTCGACCAGAGAGAACTCCCTTCCAGCTTCAGAACATCCATGGTATTCATGTGCCTCCTCATGTGTCCATGCAACCATAAGTCCCTGCAAATGATGGATGGCAAGAGATTGTCAATCCGACTGTCTCTCACCATCGTTGCTGGCCCAATTTGTCATTACCTCCTCCACCACCTGTAAATCCTAATGTTCAGATTTACCCTGTGCATTCACTTGTTCAATCCTCACAAGCTAGTAAAAGGCTTAAAACTAATGTCCCCCATGTGCAAGATAAAGGAATAGGTGTTGCCTCCCCTTCCTCTCCTTCAAATTACTCTTCAAAATCCGTGTCCTCTGCATGCATCTAAAGGATGATTTTTCTCATGTAATTAGTGAAATACAACCTCAAGGTTCAAATCAACCTCGAGCTACTTCGAGAAAATCAAAAGGGGACAACAATGATAAAATAAATATTGCCTCTTAGAGTGGCAAGTATGGCTTTTAATTTATGTGTTTTTATGATTGAGTTGATGAAGACAGTGGTTTGCAGAAAGTTTGGACAACAAGCTCTTTTTTGGATGATGTGGATGATGTGGATATTTATATATTTTTGGATTTGATTTAAATTTTTTCTGATATTTAAAGATTCAATTTTGAAGGTATCTAAGGGAGTTACAAGGGTGGAATGTGTTGAATGATTATTCATTTGTGTTTTATTTTATAATTTCAAAATAATAAAATAAGGGAGTCACAAGGGGTCCCACCTACCTAGTTATTATTAATTAAAGACCCTTAACTATTATTATCATTATTATTTCTCCTAAACTAAATTAGTTAAGTCAAACTAATTTAACTAAAGACAGTAGTTGAACTACTTCAACTTATTTGGAAGGCATAAAAGCTAAATGAGAAGAAGAAACAAGGGGGGAATGGAAGGAGAAAGAAAGATTAAGGTTTGATCTTTTGATTTCATGAGATAGTTTCAATTTTCATTCATTCTTGAGTTCATTCAAAGCCTAATTCTCTTTTTGACAACATGGTCCTATTGTAGACAAAAGGTTCAAAACTGAACCAAATCATTCAGATGTGTTTTTTAGAGGTGTTGATCAATCCTTGATAGTATGTGTATACTTGTGTGTTTATGGATTGAGTTTCATAGATGATAAAGGATATTTTGCAGAGTCAAATTGGCAACAGTATGTGGAAAGCTGATCCAGATTATAAATTTCAGTTTTTACTTCTTGTCAGAGTCCTTTTGTATGGTGTTCATCGAGGATCTATAAATTAGACTTTGGTCCATGCCCTCACATGGGTTTTGTAAAGAGAAAAACACTTTTGATATCTCAGAATGAAATAAAGAAGATTTATTTTCTATCTCATTTGTGTGTATTGTGACTTGGTTACTTTTGGTTTTGATCTCCATATTTACTTTCTGTAATCTGTATATTTTTCAGAAACTTATATAAAAATTTATGTTATTTTGCAACATAATTTTCATTAATAAATCAACCTAAACCCTTGTAATTAATACTTGTGGAATGAGAAAATATTTTTGAGGCTATAAAACATAGGGTGACATTCCCGACTATCTTGTTCTATCCAGGCAAGATTC
>SNQJ01S0238495.1:0-12658 GCA_010110895.2 Picea sitchensis
ACACTTAGCCCCCTTTTCCCACCTTCCAACCCCTAATCCCTTGCCCACTCTGTGGAAGCTTAGTCCTCCATCACTCATCCATCGTGTCGGCCTGCACGTGGCGATGTTTATATTTTTATTAATGTTCTGCATAGATACATGTACAACATCAGGCTCTTGCTCTTCAACACTCAGGCTCTCCATCCTAACAATCACATAAGCCCACCAACTTATATAAAATTGGCTCACCAACCTATAAAACATTTTTACAACTCATTTCGTAAACAAGATTTACAACTGGGCTCGGCCTTGGGATCATTACAATCCCTCTCCCCTTATTTCTGCACTGTCCTCAGTGCAACTTTACATAGCATTTGCAAGCTTTTCAAAATTTTCAAAAATATGCGGGTACTCTGCCCGCATAACATCTTCATGCTCCCATGTTGCGTCCTCAGGACTGTACCAAGTCCACTGGAACTTTACAAGCTTTATAGCTCGATTTCAGAGCTGTTTTATTTTCCTTTCCAATATGTGCACATGATGCACTTGCAGGACACCTTCTAGTTCCACCTAAATCACAGTCCAGTCGATAACATGATTAACATCAGGTATATATTTCTTAAGCAATGAAACATGAAACACATTATGTACATTCATAGATGCAGGTAATGCAAGCATGTATGCAACTGGCACAATCCTTTCCAGGATTTGAAATGGCCCACAAAATCTTACTGCCAACTTGGCGCAACTTCCCAACTTCAGGGAATTCCTGTTAGTTTTCACTTTCAAGAAAACATGATCACCCACTTTGAATTCTCGGTGGGTTCTGTTCTTATCAACCTAACTTTTCTACCTGTCCTGGGAAGTTTTCAAATTCTGTTTAATTTTTATCATTTGGTCCTCCATCTCCTTGAGAAACTCTGGCCCACCTACTGCTCTGTTAGCTGGATTATCCCAGCTCACTGGAGTGTTTCACTTTCTTCCATAAATTGCTTCAAATGGGCTCATCTTCAACGATGCATGATACCCATTATTGTAGGCGAATTCTACCAAATGCAGGTAGTATTCCCATCTTGATGGTTTGTCCATCACGTACATTCTTAGCATGTCCTCTATTACTTTGTTCACCCTCTCTGTTTGTCCATTAGACTCGGGACGATATGTTGTACTAAAATTCAGATTCATTCCGAATCCCTTGAACAGTCCTTTCCAGAATTTCGAGGTGAATTTCGGGTCCCTATCAGACACAATCGTTTTAGGAATTTCGTGCAAGCGTGCTATGTCTTTTAAGAAGATATCAACAACATCTATTGCCTTGTGAGTGGTTTTCAGTGGAATAAAATGGGCAGCTTTTGTAATCTTGTGCACCACAACCATGATTGAATCATGCTGCTTGCTTGTTCTGGGAAATCCTGTAATAAAATCCATGGTCACCACTTCCCACTTCTATTCAGGAATGGGTAAAGGCTGCAGCAACCCTGCTGGGTGCCTATGCTCAACCTTAAATTTCTGGCATTCCATACATCTGGCGATGTATTCAACAATCTCCCTCTTCAAACCCGACCAAAATTAATGGCTTTTGACTGCTACCACAATCTTCTGATATCCAGGGTGTCCAACATACATCACATTATGCATTTCTTTTAGAATCGCAAGTTCCAATTCCTGGACATTGGGTACATACACTCTGTCTTTATACAGAAGTAATCCATCAGCTTCCAAGGTGTTACTTTCCTTTTTCTGTGGTCTTTCACGTTGCTGTAGCTTTGATACTAAGTCTCTGTACTGCAAATCTGCATTTGCAGCTTCCAAAATTCTACCCTTGATATCAGTCTTGTACATGTTAATGGATGAAGTATGTAAGTCATGCACTTTTCTGTCGAGTGCATCAACCACCTTGTTTTCCTTCCCCTTGATATGCTTTATATCAAAGTCGTATTCGCACAGAACTTCCAGCCACCTACTTTGTCTAGCGTTTAAAGTCGACTGACCAAACAAATATTTCAGACCGTTGTGGTTTGTTCTCAATTCGAATCTCCTTCCCATGAGGTAATGTCTCCATTTCCTCAGAGCGTGGACTATTGCTACTAGCTCCAAATCGTGAGTGGCATAATTCTTTTCATGCTCTTTCAGCTTCCTGGACTCATAACAAATTACAAATCCATCTTGGCTGAGAACTCCTCCCAACCCTTCCTTACACGCATGTGCACACCACAAAATCCATATTTGGATCTGCAATCCTCAAGATTAGAGTGCTGGTTAACAACTGCTTCAATCGCTGGAAACCTTTCTCAAACTCTTCAGTCCACTGAAACTTTTTCTCCTTCCTTTGCAAAGAAGTGATAGGGTGAGCTATCTTTGAGAAACCTGTTATAAACCTTCTGTAGTAGCCTTCCAGACCCATAAAGGATATGACTTCCCCCACATTCCTTGGCGCTAACCATTCTCGGATGGCCTCAACCTTCTCAGGATCCACAACGATCCCTTCTTCTGAAATAATGTGCCCCAAGTAATGGATCTGCCTTTGGTAAAATGAGCATTTACTCAATTTGGCATACAGTTGTTGTCCTCTCAATGCTTGCAGCACCAGTCTCAAGTGTTGTTCATGCTCTTCCTCTGACTTGGAATACACCAAGATGTCATCCAGGAAGAGTATGACAAACTTGTCTAAATAGTCCCTGAATACACCATTCATCAAGCACATAAAAACAACAGGTGCGTTTGACAGTCCAAACGGCACCACTGTGAACTCGTAATGACCGTACCTTGTTCTAAAGGTGGTCTTGCTGATGTCCTCATCCTTTATTCTTACCTGGTGATATCCTGATCTGAGATCTATCTTCAAAAATATTTTTGCACCCTCCAACTGATCGAAAAGATCATCGATCCTCGTCAGAGGATACTTGTTCTTGACAGTTACCTTGTTCAACTGCCGAAAATCAATGCATAACCTCAACGTCCCATCCTTCTTCTTCACGAACAGGACTGGGGCACCCCAAGGTGACACGCTGGGGTGAATGTACCCCTTCTTTAGAAGCTCTTCAAGCTGCAATTGCAACTCTTTCAGCTCTGGCGTACTCATTATATATGGAGCTTTCAACACTGGAGCTGCTCCAGGCATCAAATTTATAGAAAAATCGATGTCTCTCTTCGGAGGTAGTCCAGGTACCTCCTGAAATACGTATTTGAACTCTGTGAGTGCCTCATGGTCTTCAATCCTTGAGACTTCATCTCTGGATGCTCCCTCCACACATGCTGCAAATAATTGACAGCCTTTTCTGTAGCACTTCTTCAGCTGCATGGCTGAGATTTCTCTAACAACCACAACTCTAGGAATCCCTTGGATTCTTTTCAGATTCCCCTCCTCATCCAGGCATGTAAACCTCTTGTTACGAAAGTCTAGGAGGGCATGGTGCTGGTCCAACCAATCCATTCCAATTAAACAGTCATAAGATCCTAAAGGCATAATATTCAATTCGGCCTTCGTGCTCAGTCCTTTCATGTCCACAGGACAAGACTTCACCAACTCAACGACTTTCCTCTTGGTTCCTGTAGCCAACTGTAGTAACCAAGACTTTTCATGTTTTCTTCTTGATAAATGCAAGCTTTCCACCACCCTAGGATCTACATAACTATGGCTAGCCCCTTAATCGATTAAAATACTAAATGGTCGGTTGTTAATCATACCTTCCACTTCAATCATGTGCGATTGAAATTCTTCTTGCTTGTTGTCCAGGGTTGCGTAGATCCCTGGCATTCTGCTGCCCATATCCTCCACTATTTCATCTTGCTGAACATTGTGGACGATTCTCACTTTATCTTTTCTGTGGGGGCAATTTTGGTACCTATGGTTTCCTTTATAGCCCCAACACTCCATAGGTGGCGGTCTGGGCATTTGTTCATCCACTTCAGCCTTCCTGGGCTCCCTAAAGGATGGCTGTCCCTGAGGACTATTTCTGAAAAAGGGAGGCTTGTTTCCCTTCAGCCTCTGCTCTTTCCTGAACTTCTTTTGATCATCCCAAGCCTTCCGAAAAGTAGGCCTTTCTCTTTGTTGTTCATACCAGCATTTTCCCCTTCTTATTGTTTCTTCCATAGTCTTGGGATCATCATACTGGATCTTGTCACTAATGGAAGGTAGCAGTCCACTCATATGTCTATGAATCTTGACAGCCTCATCTTTGATGAATGGAACATACTTCAGTAGTTCCAAAAACCTTCGTTCGTATTCATCAATGGTCATGCTGCCTATTTTGATTTTTAAGAACTCCTTCATCTTTCTATCATAGTATCTTTTAGTCAGGTATTTCTTCTCGAAATACCCCTTGAACTCCTTCCAAGTGACATCTTTCTCTCTGATGTGCTACACTTGCACAAACTGATCCCACCACATGGATTCTTTTCCTTTCAATTGATACATCGCAATTCTTCCTTCCGCATGAGCGAAATAATTTTGCAGTTGGAAATATTTCCTCATGCCAAGCAACCAGGTTTCGGTATGTTCCTCCTTCTTATGTTCTCCATCGAACGTTGGAGGCTTGATCTTGTTCATCTCTCCCTTCAATTCATCCACTCTAGATCTTCGGTGTTTTCTGGTAGGGGACGGGCTTGAACTACTGCGTGCCTCCCTACTGGAATGCTTTAGGGAGTGACGATGATGTCTCCTACCACTCCTTGTTCTTCTTCTCCTCTCAGGGGTTCTGACACTTCTTGATCTTCTTTTCCTCTCAGGGGTCCTGCGACTCTCTGTCTTGCTTGAGTGACTCCCCTTCTCTAATTTCCTTTCTATTCTTTACAGTCTCTTCAACATTTTTAGGTTGAATTCACCTTGCTGATCCCCGACCCTCATGAGCTTTCGGCTATCATCTCGGTGAGCCTGGGCATATTTCTGCAATCTTTCAATGAGTTTCATCACATGTCCTTCCTTATCCATCTCTTTTCCGTGCCCATTAGAGTTTGATCCTTCGATTCCCAAGTTGACATCCCTTCCTACCCTTTCGTCCTCTATTTCAGAGGCAATCTGTACCTCTTCCATTTGTATACTCAACTGTCCTGAGACCCATTGAACTCTACACACACAACGTGCAGTCAATCGGAGTTTGTTAGGCCTTATCCCTTAATAAAAACCACAACATTCATTAACCAACGTGAATAAGAAAATGTTTCAAATTGACTAAGTTTTATGAGCCCTTCTTGGCTCTACAAATTTCCGGGACTTTGGTTTTCGGTGTTTTTTTCCACGAGGATCCAACAGTTAAATCCTCGACAATTCTTATGTCCTTCGAAAATTTCAGGATTTCAGAACTTCAGGGTTTCAGGTTTCTGGGTTTTTGGTCCCCGGAGGTTCTCGCCCTCACTTCCCTCTTCAACTCCTGACTCCCGAACTTCCAACCTCTCTTCCCCTGGGCCCACAACACAACTGTCACCAACCCCGGTGGCGCGTGGTACGTTCAGGAGGGTCCACGTCACCTTCGATGACATCATTGGGCCCACCATTATCGCTTGTCTTCTCGACTCACTCGCACGTGGTGCACACCCATGTGTCCACATCCATTCCAAGGAAATCCAATGGTTAGACTTCTCTCAGATCTACGACACAGATATTTTCGGTGTTTCGGGATTTCGGGCATCGGGAGTTCATGCATCCCCACATTTCGAAGTTCTGTTTGCCAAAATTCTGAAATTACTGTCTACTCTTCCACTTGATCCAACGGTCAAGTTCCTGTCTTACGATCTACGGTGTAGATCGTTTTAGAATTTTCGGTTTGGCTATTTCGCAGCTTGCGAAAACAAGTTTCTTCCCCTTTGGTTTCCCGGGTGTCGAAACACCGTCCGACAACCACGTGTCCCCCCCTGTGGACGGTCCCGACGAATTCAGAATTTTTCGTATCACAATTTCCACGTTCCTGTGCAACTTGAAAGGGTTTTTAAACCCTGCGCACGTTTTCCAGATCTGACGGTCATGCGGGTTCTCCTTTTCCCCAAACAAATCTTATGTCTCCAACACTTCTGGTGTGGAGTCCTCTCTCCCTGTGGCCAGATTCCACCCCGACTGCGATTTCATAACACCGCTACACCTCCTGAGCTTGGTAACACGGTCAAGTAACTCCTTAACACTGAGGAGCATTCAAAGGTCCGAAATTGGCCCTCCAGACACAATTTCTCCTCAAACCCTCGGTCCAAAGACCACTCAACTGGCCCATCTAGGTTCAACATCGAAACCTTGGCTCTGATACCAAACTATAACGCCCCCATTCCGGGCCGGGCAGGCGCTACTTCACAGAATAACAATCTCATACTTAATTCTATATATAAGACATGTGTTTAACCAAATGAAACACATTTAAACTCAGAGTAACCATAAGAATTACTACTTATTATAAATAATCAATGGATTTAACATTACTTCGTATGCACATCAGAATACATGATAAATATAAATACACAGACATGTAGAAACGTAATTAAATCATCATCTGGCACTTATCTTTGAAACGATGGTAATTCCGCCAACCAGGTGCAGGCCTTCCACGAACCTCCCAGCCTTAGACCACACTACTCATCAAGCTCAGTAGTGGGTCACCCCCGAGCTGGGACTAAGCTCCACCCCCAAGGCAAGGAATCCTAGGCTAGGCTGAGGTTACAGGGTAAACACCCAGTCACAAGGAAGGAATTCTCTTCCAGGAACCACTCATACTCACTACTCACAGACTCTCCTTCCCCACATGCCTATTCCACCCCAGAAGTATACACCTTCTCTGTCACCTAGACAGTCCTTCAGCTTCTAACCTCCCTTGCCTTGGGTTTCAGCAAGAGACCGGAACAGAAGTCTCCGAGCTCTGTGGCAGCTACTAGGTTCCTTCCAAGAGTTCTCTCCTTCCTCTGCGCACTCTCTCACCTGGAGAGAGTCGCTCACATGCCCAACAACCTGTTCTTCCAAATTAACCACCTCTCTCACCTGGAGAGAGTGTTGTACTAACTAGCCAACAAGCCACACAGGATCAAACAATACACATGCACCACAATCAATGGGAATCCAGACATGAACACCCCAGGATAGCTACAGACATGTGCAACAACATAACTAGGCTTAGCAGGGATGGGGCACTTCCATTTTCTCAATCTGGAAACATGGGATAGACTCGCACTCTGGATTCTTAGGGATGCGTGATGAGTTGTCCACGCAGGGGTCGATTCAGACTCCACAGTTTAGAACAGAGAAGGGGTGTACCGTCTTTCCAGAACAAAGACAGACTTTTTCCCGAAATCAACACAGGCTTCTGGTTCAGGGGATGTATGGTTCAGAATATGCACAAGGTCTCTTGCCGAGGTCGGACTGGTTCACGCTTAGACGGTCGGGTAGAATGGAGGCGGCCCCGACCACGACTCATCTCAGCCGTTTTATTTGCATGGGCTTGGGTTGACACTTTTCACCCGTGAAGTTGCATGCTTCCATCAACGTGCGTTCCTCCCACCATTTGGAAGTCACATGTCATTCCAAAATAACTTAGGATAAAAACATATTATTCACATGTCTTTTTGGAATAATATTAAAATATTATTCCCAAGACTTAAGACCTTAGGTTTATCCCCTAGGCTCCACACTTAGCCCCCTTTTCCCACCTTCCAACCCCTAATCCATTTCCCACTCTGTGGAAGCTTAGTCCCCCATCACTCATCCATCGTGTCGGCCTGCAGGCGGCAATGTTTATATTTTTATTAATGTTCTGCATAGATACATGTACAACATTAGGCTCTTTCTCTTCAACACTCAGGCTCTCTGGCCTAACAATCACATAATCCCACCAACTTATATAAAATTGGCTCACCAACCTATAAAACATTTTTACAACTCATTTCATAAACAAGATTTACAATTGGGCTCGGCCTTGGGGACATTACATCAATGAATTGCCATGCTTTTGCCTCTATGTAAAGTGCATTAGCACAATTTGTTTTTAAAATAAATTTCCAACCATTCTTGTTAATTGTTTTTTTGTTGCAATGGAGTAATGAAGGTACCAAACTCCAACGAAATGACTTGTATTCATGAGCTAGGCAGTAGTTTTGTGGATTATGTGATATCTGATATCCCTGTTTCCAACCAAATAGTAACTTTTGACCTTTTAAATTACCATGAACCCAACTTTGATCATAGACCTTTAACCCTAACTCTAAACTTTGTCATGCACATGAGCACCATTGAAGAAAATTCTAATAATCAAAGGCTCCTACTTTTTAACATAAGTAAAGTTGATATATTCTTAAAGGATTTAAATAGTGAATTACATCTCCTAAGTTATAAGTGTTACACCTCAATATTGCTTGCTTCGATAAGTGTCGTAAGTGTCACATGTTCCTCTCAACTGTCGCAAGTGTCGCATGTCGTTCACAAGTGTCGCAAACATCAAACAAAGCATACTGCCACGATGATGACACCAAGGAGACACTTAGAATACCTCAAACACTTGATTTGGAGGAGGGAGAATGATTAACTGAAGTCAAGGAACTCTTACCACCTGAAAGGAGCTCTTAAACTAGGGTTTTGAAGGAGAGCGCTCCTCTACATCAACCTTGGGAGCGCTAGCACTCCCCTATAATATCTTAGGGAGCGTTATAACAACAAACCACCTCTCTGAAGGATCTCTACCCATCTTTGGAGTGCTGGCGCTCCCCTTGAGCCTCCTAGGGAGCGTTATAATGCCCTGATGCCCCTTTTGAGGGAGCGCTGTCTAATCTGGGCAGTGGTTGGCCCGTTGAGGAGACTGAGGGGAGGATCTTTCAAGTTTGGAAGGCAGTTGCATTCGAATTCTTGGTTCAATCATAAGATCCCTAATCTAAGGAGGGAATTCCTCAACCTACCCTATATATACCTCAAGAGGTTAAGCCTCTCTTAACCTATATAAGCAGGCTCTGTGATGGTGAAAAGGGGGAAGAATTGCTAGCATGAAACCTATGATCTCATAGGAAACACACAGTGAAATAAGGGAGAGTGATTAGTGAAGCTGCTATCATCCAGGTTGTGGATCTTTCAAGCAAGGGTTAGACAAAGGGGACTTGACGAAGCTGTCGCATTCGTGTCTACAATTGTAAGTACTGTTGTCGTTGTTCTCATTAATATGACACGTTTGGCCTGTTTCTTTCTAGTTTGTGTCTGATCTTACATGAACTTATCGTTGATAGATAGATCTGTTTTCAAGCTAATATCAATAGAGTAGGAAGTGGTCATACTTTGTTTGTCTACAGGGCTCGTCGAGGAGCGAAAGATTGGAGCTCAACTCGGAGCGTGCAGGGACAAACGTCGATAAAGAGGTACTTCTGTTCTCCTTTCTCCTCATGCATTAGTTTGTATAGATTTGAAAGGAATTCAGTGTCCACGTTAAGGATTTTCTGTCTTAGAGTTAAGGGTATAGCTCTTTGAGGCAATCTACCTGTCCGCAGGGAGATTTTCCTACAACAGAAACTGGCGACTCTGCTGGGGAGTCCTCAAATCGAAACTTTTTGTTTTGATTTCTCCTCACAGACCTTGTCTTAACTCTTGATTGTTTTCAGACCTGGTTCACCCCTTTTTGATTGATTTCATGCGTTGATTGACTCCCTACCCCATTACACTCAGCTTGATTGATGAGACTGGACTGCAATTTTTGTATTTTTGACACTTTTAGGAGTTTTTTGAACCTGGCGCCCCTGTTCTTGTGTTAACAGAGCGCCAACGCTCCCTGAGTGCCTTACCCAGAGCGCTATAATGCTCCTTTCCCTTTACAACAGAGTGTCAGCCCTCTTTCAGCCAAAAACCTTTCCAGAAGTGCTTGATTCAGGGTCTAATCTCTGTGCCTCACTTGCTGAGCCTCCCTATGAGTCAATGCTTCTTCCTTTTCAACTTTGACATCCTTCCTTCTGAGGAACAAACACCTTACTATTTAGATTTTGTAGCCTTCTTCACTATTGTTTTTGAGTTTTTCTGCTGTTTGGAGTTTGAAACCAATGCACTGCCTTTCTCTCCTTTTTGACTGAGCGAGAAACTCAGGTGAAGGACATCAGAAGCGTACAGATATTTTCATTTGATTTTAGTTAAGGTCATTGTTCTTCGACATTTCTTTTGGGTGTGAAGTTCTTGATTTTTCTTTGATTTTTTTTCTTTTCTTTCGCTTCTTGTTTTGATCACAACAAGAGGGTGTATTGTTTGTACGAGACCTGCTTGTGTTTGTCTGATTTTCCTTGATCCAAAAAGATAATTAGCAAGACGAGCGTTGTTTTGAATTAACCATTATTCACATACAAACAATAAAGAAGCGTCTTCATGATTGATTTTGCATATTAGGAGGTATTTCAAAAGTTTTAGCACCACATCGGTTTTGATTGAAGAAAATTTGTTTGAGGACATTCTTTATTAGTGCTTGTTAGTGAAAAAAACTCTTTTTCTCTCCCTCAGATAGATGTTCATTGAAAATAAATGAATGCTTATCATCTTTGATGCATTTTTTTGGAGACCGAGTCATAATTCCATCCGTTTCACTTCCATGCACCCCTTTTGAGTAAAGAACAACTATAAAATGAACGCTAATTAAAAATTATCTAGAAAATTTTCTCTTCTAGGATCCTCCACCAACAGTAGATTAGGCTTAGTACTTTGGATTAGGCTGTGAGAATAACTCTCCAAAGTTTCCAAAACAAACATTAGCGTCCTGAGCTAGGGAGAGTCAAATCCAATTATCGTATAAGTCTGGCTGGGATCCCCCTCTCACACAGGGGTTACGCACGAGGTCGCATTCGAGAGAGCAACGGATATTATCCCTCCGTGGTTTGACTGATTGTAGTCGTCAGATCTTATTATGGGGATCGCTTAAAGGTAATTCCACAATTACTGCGTGGAAGCCTTTCAAGTTGATTTCAGGCTAGATACCCTGCCCGTACGTTCGGATCAGACTGTCGACTGTACTTGCCCAGGGGCTGACTGCGAATTGGTAACCTTAGTGGAAATAATATTTAGGGTCTTACACAAGGTGACAGTGAAGGGAAGTCTCACTGCACCTGGAGCAGACATTGGTCAAACTCACTCGGGCTCCTTGGAGGGTGAATCCACAATTACTGCGTGGAAGCTTGCACCAAGGCGTAATTCCGTTAATAAGATCACCATTGTAACTGTTCCACCATATCCCCGCCCCTTCTTGACTTGATCACGTGACATTGGATTTCATCACCAACTAGTACGGTCATTGAGAGAAGGCCCTGTTTGCTTGGTTGTTATTCTTAGATTCTATTAGCATATGCTGTTTCTTTTCGGTAGTTGGCCATAGATCTTTTTCGCCGACTCTTTTTCGCCAACATCGATCTTCCATGACATTCGCGGAGACTACATGGACTTCCTCCAGAAAATATGGAAGGGAACACCCCTTTACCCCCTCATTCTATGGAGGAATCTCCTCAACAGAGTGAGGTTCAAGATACTACAACTTCCCAAGAAGAAGTTCCCACTCCTTTAGAGAATTTTCGAATTGTTTCAGAGTCTCTGGAAGCTTTCCGCATTCCGGAGGGATATGAATGACGTGTCCTCCAACTCAATTCAGTTGGTGAATTTGTCGTCATCAATCCTTCTGACATTCTGACGGGGTCTCGTTCAAACCATTTAGCCGATGACCCCTTTTGGACCGCAGACATTGTTCGAAGTCCACCGCGCATGGTGTGGGATCTTTATGTAGCAGGAATAGGTGTCGACGCGCCTATTACCTACACCATACCCCTAAACCATTTTACCAGTACCACCGTTTTTACGGCCACACCATCCATTGGTCTGAACACATCGTCCGTTGGCCCAAGGTCTACTTTTCCTCTCCAGACGACCCATTCCACAATTGTCCCTCACATTCTGACTATCCCTGCCGGTAATGCTGTGGTTAGCCAAGCTGCAATTGGCACACCAGTAACACCAAGACCTACATCATCACTCCCTTTTGGGTACAGAGCGTTGAATTTTACCACTACCACTACTACCCAAGTTATGCCGGGAAGTTCGATACCTATCCAACAACCCGAAGGAACCGGTCTTGGTGGTATTAATCCATTCAGCGGTACCGGTCAGTCATTTACGTCTGGTTCTCAAATTCCGGGAACTCTACCTCAAGCTGGGGGGCGTCCTCCCACCAGAGGACAATTTCCATTTGGAGGGAACCCTCATGCTGGGGGGCAGCCTCAATCCAGATCCTACCATCAACCGTATGGACAAAATGTGTCTGCCACACCTAATCCATGGAATATCGCTTTTCCAGGAAACCCACAGTTCTCGACATGACACAATTCTCAAGCTCCACAACAACCCCCTTATGGACAGACGCCAAATCCAACTTATAATCCTCAAAACCCATCCGGTTATCCTCTGCTCACACATGTTTCTCAAAACACCTCAAATCCTGTGTACTCTGGTCAACACCAACCTCATATGAGAGGGCCCACTAGTTACAATTATCCGCATAACCCAGTGAACGACCCCACTGGTGTCCCCATGCCACACCAGTATTACCCACAGGTTAACCGACAACTACCTTTTCTAGCTACCCTGGACCTTCCAGACTTGTCTCGGTTAACAAATGACCCTATTTATCATTCTCTGGTTTGGCCAGCTATTCCAGCTAAACTTCCCTCTGATATCCCAAAATTCGACGGAAAGTCCGGAGAAGACCCAAAC
>SNQJ01S0238496.1:0-13674 GCA_010110895.2 Picea sitchensis
TTCTTATATTTCATGGCAATTGCACTTGATCTAAATGAGCATCAGGAGAATTGATCCATGCCCATTGTCACTGTATCTGTTTTATATGTCTCCTGGGAAATATGTCCACAAGGAAAAGCGTTCATCTTCTTTTTTTTCAACAACGGCAATCGTGGTTTTTGTAGCATTCTTCTATTTTTGGGGGGCATGGGTGATATTGTTCGTATCTGTGGTGCCAGCACAGAGAGTGAGCTTGCCTGTTGCAAGTACTCATGCAAAAGTGAAGAAGAAGTTCAATGATTCACAATATTTTGAAGATAGACAAGGAGACCTATCAGACAACGCTATCAAAGGGGATGGAAATGTTTTAGTTCAAGAGGTGGAAAAGACATAAGGGTTTGATCAGAAGACTCAATATATTTTAGGTGTCGCTGATGGATCAGAAAAAGCACCAAGAGAGCAATTCAATGGAGGGAAAATGGGTGAAGTGACAAATCGGACAGATGATGAAAAGTTGATTGCAGGTGTGAATAAAGAGGCTGATATAAATATTGTTGAGAAATTAGATAACAAAGATAAGGATTGGGATAAAAAAAAGATTGATAATGGTTTATTAGGAAAGGTTGAAGATGATGACGGTGAAAGTGGGGGTGGCCAGACTAAGGACGATGTAATAGATCTGAATGAAAATGGACAGCCTGGAAAATAAGAGAAGGTTATGGCTTCCAAGTTGGATGAAACATTGCCTAATGCTACACAGTTTGAGATTTTGAAGAAAAACAAAGTTGAATCACGGGATTGGGAGACACATGACGCTGAAGCCAAGAAAGAAAGGGTTAATCAAGTAGTATCCAACTCAAATGATGAGAAATAATCTTCCCAATTTGAGGATCAAACTACAGATCAAAATTTCTTGGTGGACACGAAAACTAGCAAGTAGGTCGAACATGGTGAGGAGTCAAGGGAATTGAAAAAGGAATAGAAAGAAAAAAGTAATGGAGATCTAGGGAATCAATACAGCTGCAAACTTTTCAATGTTTCATCTGGTCCAGAATACATTCTTTCACTTGATAATGAAATGGATATCAGACAACTTCACAATACTGCACATTGTTATAGCAAGATTTGCCTCACCCTATGCAATCTTGCACAAAAGGACTTTTTCCATTTCCCCATGCAGACTTATCATCCCTGTTTGTAAAATGCAGAGCTAAAAATAAATATTTTTCCACATGTACGCATCTTGCCTACTATACATCATGCGTATACGCAGGATGCTCCACTACAGCCCACGTACATCGAGATTTGTGCCAGAAAATGAAAATTAATGTCGGGTTTTCATGTCATAACAGGAGATCTATGATCCTTGGCCTTCAATATACTACAAACGTTCCGACTTGGCCATTCCGTTCCATTTTGAAGGCTATAAATGGGCCATTTTCGAGCTATGGAAAGAGGAGAAAGAATTCAACCTTGAAAGCAAAGTTACTCTAGAGGAATTATTTACTTCATATTGAGTCTGCATCCCTTTGTCCTTTAAGTCTGAACACAATGTTCATCCCCCAAGCTCTTCCCTTATTGATTGAGAACCTCATTGTTTCTCTCTTATGAGCTTGCCTTTGGTGGAGGATTGAAGTGGTGGAGGCCCAGCTAGAAGGAACTTAGTTTCTCGGTTCCAAACCATGCCGACACAGAAGTTTGTAACATTTTCACTTATGCTGATCATATATTAATAGAAATACTCATTTCCCATCCAATTGATATCTTGCAAATATTTGAATTACAATTCCATGGGTGTATTTGTCATGTTTATTAATGGATTATGCTATTGAATGTGTTAACATTATATAATATCAGGAATGTTTTCTTTGCTTGGTTGTTGAGGACTAGTTGTGGAAATATTGTTTTGGGTCAAGTGCTCAATGGTGGACTTCATCAAACGTCCGGACGAGGTAGGTATGTTATCTTTTCTTGCTAGCATATTTGTTTATATATCATACTTGAGAAGAGAGTTGATTTCTGCAGTCATTTCCATCTGTTGTGGTTTACCCTAGCCATAGAGAGATTTTCCATGTAATAGAATTGGTGACCATACTAGGGATTGAATCTTCTTTCTTAGGGTTTGGCGACTTTTCTCCTTAGTTTGCTCTCGTTCCTATTGTGTTTCTTGTCGTATCTTTGCTTGAAAGCCTATGTTCACTCTGGGTCTAACTTTTAAACATTCTCCCTTGCCTAGCCTTGTTTTTTTTAAACATATACGTGCCTTTTTCCTTGACAATCATGTACATACGCAAATTGTCCCTCTACAAGATGCGTATATACGCTTTGTTTACCTAAACAGTCACGTACATCAATTTTTCTTTCTTGTTTTCTTGGTCTGGTGGTTGTTGGGTGGGATTTGATGTTTTTTTAGCCTTCTTGGATCTCTGTAAGTGTCTGTTAAGTGCTTGTGGGATGATAGGAAACCTATCTTTGGTTGAATTTCTGGGCAGATTCTTTCCCATCATATTTTCATTTTGATTGTCCTTGTACATTGGGTTGGGTGTTTTGTTGCTTGGTATCATGCTTGAGCTATCTCTTTCTATACACAGTAGGGTTTATATAGCAAGTTGTTTTTCAGTCCATGCATTTTCATTTTTTATTATATTGAAAATACAAAAAAATAGGCATTTTTCATTTCTTGGCATTTTGGTCTTTTGAGTCATTGTCATTAGGTTAGTGCATGTAATGAAAGATTGCATTGTTTACTTCAGAATCGCAGAGTTGAAATTGAAAATTGCATTGGTTTTTAGAAGCATATCATTCATTGAAAGTTAAAGTTAGGACTTTGCATTATTTTCATATTTACTTTCCTTGCAGAGTCATAACATCATGAGTTTCACTACCATACCTTTTTGAGTAATCATGACCATTAAAATTAATACTATAATTTAAAATTGATTAGTCACGATTTTATTTTCTAGGCTGCACAAACTAGCTTAGGATTTAGTGCCTTGGAATAGGATTTTGTGAGTAAACTTCTCCTAGGAAATTAAATCAACATATGTGTCTGAGAAAGGCAGTGGAGAAATCCATTGTATAATTTGTAATATCAGGAGGATCCACTCACACCGGAGTTAATCACAAGGTCGCGCGAGGTTGGTTGAAAGGATATCCCCCTGATACCTTCTTAGTGTCAGAGATATTTCTGGGGATCTATTTGTATCTGGGGATCTTGCTAGTGCCTTTACATCCATGAGAGGCGGTACTTTCAAGGTTACGGGCTTTGCTACCCTACCCATACGGTGGACCTGACTTATGACTGCTCTCCCGTGCATCAGTTATACATTGGTTACTTGCAAGGGTTATTATGCACGTACCCTAGGTTAGAAAAGGGTCAGACAATGCACAACATTTATGGAGGATTACCTCTCTGGGGGGATCTAACCGACTAGTTGTTAAGCCCACGAGGGACCTTATAACTGATTATGTTACCTCTGATCTTTAGCAGGGAGTCTCAGGCCCCTCTTGGGTGAGACATACATTTTTTAGGGAGGGAGGCCACTCTCGGCCACTTTACCCTGTTTGTATGCATATTGGTCATTTGAATTTTGGTGTGCTCTTTGAGTACTAGTTGCCCTTATGATTGATTTTTAATCTTTATCATCTTAAGTCATCGTGGAGTCAAAACAACGTCCCCACCAGTCACGATGCGTGTTACAATTACCACCAGATTTTGAGTCTTTTCCTTCTAAAAGACGTAGAGTTATTAGGAGTGGTACACACACATCCACCGTTCAGACTAGTGATTCTACAAGGATGAGTATTGAACCTAGTCTTCAGGACACTGGGAGCCCTTTGAATCCAACTTCTACACCCACTATAGTTAATGGCACCCCTTCAAATCATGCAAACACGATGGTTGTAGTGCCAGAGGAACCTATCATTACTACAACTCAGTCTATAGTGAATGCTCAATCTCTTGCCTCAAACCCTTTTGGGTCTATTGTGTCATTTTCGCCACTTGAATGAGAAAAATAAGGGCACTTGCAAGTCTAGTTGGGTCTGCTAGACATGACATAGGTTAGTGTATGAATCAAATGACTCAATCCAATGAAATAAACAAACAACTAAATAAATAAAACTAAAATGCATGAGGAAATTATAACCAAAATCAATCAAACAAATGACCAATAATCATGCCATCAATGGAGAAGTATATTAATGGGAAAACACCATAGAGAAAGCGGGACTTATGGATCCCCTATTCCTCCTTGGGAGGGATCTTGAATCCCCTATGTGAGAGCTCTTCTTACAAATGGTAAACTAGAAAGAAAATGGTGAAGAGATCCAAGCTTATTCCCTCAAGAGGTGAGGTGAATAGCCTAATGAGATGATGCTAGTATGCTCCAAGAAGAAAAGAGGTTTCTTGTAGGAGAATAGAGGCAGCATAACAATACAATGAGATTCTTGAATTAGTAATGCACCCATGGCATCCTTTTATAGCTTTTCTTTGACGTAATATCCAACCAGTCTTTGGTGTGAACAAGGGGCCCTTTAGGGCACCCTTAGGTCTTTGACCAACCCCCCACTCGGATTCAACTTGGATTTGGGGGTAAAATCAAGTTGGGAGTTGGTCCAGAAGTGGGTGGGGGCCAACAAGAACCATAAATGCATCGTTCATAGGTGTGCGTGACTTTTCTCGTACATAGTCACGCATTGGGTGCATGTGTGCTCTTCTGGATTCTTTGGCCTGCGCACGTGCACACGCTTCCTTTAGTGTTTTGGTGCATGTTAATTTTTTGACCGGTTGTATAGTTTTTGCCTCTTGGAAATGATTTCTTGGTGTTGCAGGTGAACTAATAGGTTTTTGGATATATGGTATTCATGTAACCATTTGCGGACAAAATTTTAATGATAACAGATGCCCCCTGATGTGTGAGGTTAGGAGCATATGTATAGACGAAATACATCAATGTTTCTTCTACTAAGAGTACCATTGTAAGGAAGAGTGTTAATAGGAATTGCAAGAGAGATCCATTGGAGGGAGAGGGGAACCTATGGGACCCAAACCTTTCGCTAGGTAGGGGAAAATAAAATTTGTATACAAACAAGGCAGGTATGCCCCATGCTCGTTTCATGTAATTCAAAAATGTATGATAGTAACTCAAGTTGTATGTTGATGTAGATAACTCCAGTGCCCTCTAGGGCGGTTTGGTAATGGCAGATGCCAATTATGATGGTTAACATACTATGAACATAGGCAAGGATGCCTGTAAGAAGTGTCAATGACTCGTAGGCATTGATGGCCTAACAAATTCAGAGGTCTTCAACTAGTATAAAACAACTGCAATAGTCACATAGTAAGACCCAACATAACATGAGAGTGTGTTGACATCGAATATGATGGGGGTCAATGATAGTAGAGAGCAATGGTGGTTCTCTCTGTGTCATCTGAGACTCTTCATTGTAAATATAATGAAAGTAAAGATACATTCACCCTTTTGAAAACTGTGTTGATGTCGACAGAGAGGGAGATGTGACTCCATGAAGCAAAAAGGGCTTTATAAAATCCACTGAATAAGATCAGGAATTGATAAGGAACATGAACAAAGTCAAGGTGCAGGGAGACTCAAGAACTCCCTTGGTTGGGGGTATATGGGAATGATGATTGGCAGCAACCGTGAAACTAGATCTAGCATCAGGGGGATGACTAGTCCTGGATTTAAATTGTGCCAGAGGTGGGACAAAGTGGGAAAAATTAGAGATCAGAGGTATGTGGATTGTGGGATACTTGTGGTTTATGGATGATGTCAACAGGAGTAGAAGATAATGGTTTCCCCAACCAAGGGTGACATGGGTGGCTTTTCTGGAAAAAGAAAGTTGCCAAGGGAGACAACAAAAGGATATGTAAATGCTGGAAACAAAGGATTTTTACAACTACCAAATGAATAAAGAATAATTTGGGATGAGGGTACATATACAAAAATGGGTGCCCCAGTGCAATATGGCTTGGCCTGTGAGGGTGCAAGTTGCATGGAGAATTGGTGGAGGGTGGGGGGCCCATGGGTGGGTTTCTGTATGAGGTAAATTAATGGAGGGAAATCTGCAGATGGAAAAACTTATTGTGGATGAAATGGAGGGTTAATGATACTGTGCAGGTTCAGTCAAAATAGAACCATGAGGAGATAACCTGGGAGTCCTTTGGGAAAGCTAGCAAAATGAGGAGAAGGAGTATGTGGTTGATTCTCGGAAATGCGTAAGACTATCGGGACTCCCATCCCTAGGAGGTGAAAGTGGCATGAGTGTCAAAGTTCCAAGGGGGGCTATGAATGGGACAATGCATGTGGGGAAGAGTGCTACCGGGTGATAGTACAAAAATGTAGTGGATATGAGAGTATTGTAGAGTCGGGTGTGAGGATCCTAAAGGTAGATGTCAGAGGGTGTGACTGGGATATGCAATTGATATTCAGAGGGAATGAATACATGCCATTTGCGATCATATACCTGAAGGGGCTGCATTGGGTTGTGAAGACCAAGTACCTGCTTCTACCTGGTCATTGGACTTTGTTAACAACTTCTACCTGGTCATTGGACTGAGGGTAGTATGGGGAGGCGAACTTATGGGAGAAGCCTGACCTTGAGGAGATTTCGACAAAGATCTCATTCTTGAAATGTTTACTGTGATCAGAGACTAGCTATAGTGGTACTCCAAAGCGGGTAATGACGTGGCTGAAAAAAAAATGCATTGTTGTGTCAGCGGTGTTGTTAAAGTTAGGCATGGCTTTGGCCCATTTGGTAAAGTAATCTACTGCCATGATGATCTACTTGTGTCCATTGCTAGATGGAAGATTGCAAGTCATGAATTATATGCCCCATTTGCAGAAGGGGTCGACAGTGATGACTGGATGTAGAAGAGTTGGTGGTGCTCATGCTTTGTTTGCATAAATCTAGCATTTGTCACATCGCTTAATAGCGTGGATGCAGTCATGAAACAATGTGCGCCAGAAGTATCCGGCACGAATGATTTTTTGGGCGGTGGACATTCCTGAGAGGTGGCCACCGCAAGCGCCACTATGACAATCATTCAAGACTCGATCGACTTCATGGTTGGTCAAACATCGACGGAGTATGGTGTCAACCCCACGATGATAGAAAATGTCATTGATGAGAAGGTAGCGAGGGGATTGGTGGTGAATGCGTCGATGAACGTCTCGTGAGAGATGAGTCCCAAACTTCTATGTTAGAAGGTAGACAAGGAGGTCACCATACTAGGGGTCATCTGAGGGGATGTAGAAGAGGGGTTCGTCAGGAAATTCTGTGTTGAAGGGTGAACTTGTAGTTTCGGAGGGGAATGTCGTGATGAGTTCAGCAAGAACAAGTGCTTTCTTTCTTTTGGGAGTTGAAAACTCTAGGTCATATTCCTGAAGAATAACGATACACTCAGAAAAATTACCATTAATTTATCATCGACTAAGCAAGTACTGCATGGGATTGGAATCTACCACGACTTTGGTAGTGTGACACAAGATATAATGAAGCAGTTTCTGGAATGCAAGGACAACTGTGAGGGTGATTTTTTCTTCATGGTTGTACTTTAGGGGTGGTCCTGAAAGGTTTTTACTAATATAGTAAATAACATTCTCACGACCATCCTCCCCTATATGGAAGAGAACTCCTACTACTGAGACGACTGAGGCCGATAAGTAGAGGATGTAATCATGATCATAGTCAGGAGGACTAATCAAAGGGGTGTTGGAGAGCATCGCTTTTAAATCATCAAAAGTGGTTTGGGCATGTTCGTCCCATTGAAATGGGATATCATGGCACAATAAGCAAAGGAAACCATGCGTGCGAGCGGCGTAATCTGGGACAAAGTGTCGTAAAAAGTTGGCTTTGCCTTGTAGGCTCTATAATTGGCACAAATTCCTAGGTGGTGGAATTTTTGTTATAGGTTGGACCTTGAGGGGATCCACTGTGATACCGTGTTGGGAGACGATGAACCCAAGGAGGTGTCCGATGGTGACACAAAATACACACTTAAGGGGGTTCAAGAAGATATTGTGTTGTCGACATCGTTGAAAGACGACCCGTAAGTCATCTAGATGTTGAGTTCATTTCTTGGATCGAACAATGAGGTCATCCAAGTAAGCGAGAATAATGAGAGCGAGGTCATGGAAAACGTAAGTGATGGCCCATTGGAATGTTGCACCTGCGTTTTTGAGTCCAAAATGCATGACATGAAAAGAAAAAGTACCCCATGGGGTAGTGAATGTGGTCTTATACTGGTTTGCTAGATGGATTTGGATTTGATTGTAGCCAGAGAACCTGTCCATGAAGGACAAGGCCTCGTGGCCAACATAGTCATGAATGATTTGGTCCATGAAAGGTGTCGGGAAGTTTCCTTTGGCACAAGCGTGATTGAGATTGTGAAAGTTGGTGCATATGCGAATGGTGCCCTATTTTTTGTTAACGGGAATGGGGTTGAAGATCCATGACATGTAAGTGATGGGGTATATGAACCCTACAACGCGTAATTTGTTGATTTTGTCTTTGATAGCAGTGGCTTTGGATGGGTGCAGTGGGCATTTTTTTTGACGTACAGGGGTGATATCTGGCCATGTGTCGATGTGATGTTCGACAATAGAAGGATCGAGGATGGGTATCTCTGTATATGACCAGAAAAAAATATCTCGGTATTCCTGAAAGAGAGCTTTGTAAGTTGTGAGTTCCTCAGGGGAGCATGCAACGTCAAGGGTGATTTCTTCTATGATCCATGGTTTGATCGAAATGTCAATTTTGATAGTGGGGGAAATATTGGCCATGTTTCCTTCTTCAAAAGCATTGGGGGTAGGGATAGGGTTCATGAACCAGTCTATATGCCCAGATGGAATGAAATAATTTGTTTCGATTGCGCATATGGAGGCTTGACTTGGAGGGGTAAAGGCTTCCTGTGAGAGAAAGAGCGCTCGATGATGGAGCACATTTCATGGGCGATCGAGGGTAGTTAGTTCCTCTAGGATATCTTCGTCATAGTGGAAAATGTGAGAATACACGGGATATGGGGAAGTAACATTGGTGACAGTCACGATGTGATGGTCTTCAATTGGTGAAGATAGAGAGGGGGTATCGCAATGATGGTGTGATGGAATGCTTGACATAAACCAGATGTTCATACATTGTGGGTTGTGAACTATGGGCGGGGGTAATATTTCTTGAGGGAAATGAATCGGAGAATTGGGGGGATTTGGTGGCAAATCCTTAGACAGTCTATCCATGAACCATGGAGGAGTGGGAAGTGACTCAGGTTTAGAGGAGTTGATGGGGTTAATATATAGAGAAGGAATAGGTGGAATTACTTGTATCACAGAGAGTCCAGTGTTGGGAAGATATTGAATAAGGGCCATGTGACGACGCTTGTATTCAATGATCATACGACAATGGTATGTGAAATGATCAAGTGAGTCACAAAGAGAGCAAGGGAACCTCATCTATTCGTTGACTAAGGTCGTGACATAATGGATGTCAGTGATGCGGGTATTAGATGACGTGGGTGGAAGGGATCTTGCTGAAAGTTTTGGCATACTACCATTTGCGTCTGTCAAAACTGAGGTAACGTAGGGCAATGATGAGTGTAGTGGCCATATTCTGAACAGATGGCACATGTGAAGTTTTTTCACAACCCTTTATTTCCCTGAGTAGGGGGCACAATGGTAGTACTAGGTGTGCTTGTTGAAGCGACGAGCAATGTGGTTGCTCGATGGAGTTGGATCAAATTGCGTAACTCGGAGAGAGAGGGACATCTATTTATGGGGTGTCCCTCTCGCTCATAGAGTGTGCATGGAGGTTGAACTCTTGGAGGAAGTGGAGCAGCAGGCTCTTTCTTCTTCCGTCTTCCCCTAGCCTTAGTGGTGGTGCTGGAAAGTGGGGGTGAGGTTGGTGCCATCGGAGTTAGTACGAGAGCATACATTGGGATTCCCTCTATTTTGGGATGGAGGGATGGTTGAGGAACCATTGTAGGTGGGTGTAGATACCATACCAAAATGGAGAACACCATGTTGGGAAGGGTAAGCATTGCGGTGACCTGAAAATCTTGTACTCTCGGTGGGTGGTAGAAGAAGAAAATTTGAGTAATGTCTTGGGGGATTGTCTCCCAAACCGAGATTTGACCCTGAGGGAGGGTAAAATCGGGGATAGCTGGTGGCATGGGATTCTGAGGGGATTTATGAGGTAGGATTTCTTCCATGAGAGGGACGTCCAGGAGTGGAGAAGCCTCAGTGGGAGGGAAGGGATCTTTAATTTTAGTTCCATTGGAAGATATGACACACACTTGTGTTGAGGGATGTATGAGCAGTGGTGCTCCATGGTATGCCCCTAGCAAGGATGGGTCCTTGAAAATTTTGGGGGCCATATCCATGAGTGGATATGCATCGGCACTAGTGAGGACAAGAAATAATATGTTATTGATGTTGGAGGAGTGGTTAGGCTCGTAATGTGAAACTTGGTCAATGGTAATGATCTTCTCGTTGTGGGGGAACATCATTGTTTGAAACACAAAAGAGGCCACAACCTTCATAGCGTACATGTGGCTACGTCCAAACAAGATGTTGTAATCGAGGAAGGCATCGATAACCTCAATGTCTATAAGGATGGTTTTTCCCCCAAGTTCAATGGAGACATTTTGAAAGAGCCCTTCAGGAGAGGATGGTCATCCGTCATAGGCTCTCAAAGTGATGGCGGATGGGATTAGCTCAGGGGAGCCAAGTTTCTACCATACAAGTTTGGACATGATGCACGTGGATGCACCTTCATCAATGACACATCGATGAACCGTTATGTTCTGAATTTTAACTAATATTTGGAAAGATACCAAAGTGGGGAGGCGAGGTTCCCCACAATCTAGATCGAATGTGATGATTCTAGTATCAGTTGGGTCGACTACCCCCAAGGTGGAAAGAAAGGATTTTCATTGAGTGGGGAAGATTTGGAGGACCTCCAAGACTGACATGGTTGCAGGAGACTGCCCCAATTCATCGACTAGACTTTAATTGTGTGCTTCCCTAGTCTAGGGGTTGTTGACATTCTGTCATAATGGGATGCGAGGAATGCGAATGGGGGGTTCAATGTTAGGGCATGGAATCATCAGTGGTTGTCTGGTTGTAGCTGGAGTTACCTCCAAAGTGGTGGGAGTAGATTTAGGGGCTCTTTGTATTGATGACTACGCATCTGTAGAAGGATTTCTTCTTCACTAGTGAGGAGGATATTGCGATCCGCCGAATTTCTAGGGTTTTGATATTGTCCCATCTGTGGTGGGGTAGGATGCATCTCCTGCTAGGTATTCATCACTCCTTGGTGTGGAATAGGGTTTTGAAACACTTTCAGGGGTGGTTGTTGCAAATATTGTTGTGGGGCCTGCTAGGGAGCAGGTAGTGCTGGAGGATGTGGAACATTCATGGAATCTTTCATCTGTTTGAAGTTAGCAATTTGGGGGAAATGGTGAGTATAATGACCATGTTCACTGCAAAGAGAATAAGGGAAGTTCATCCGGATGTTGTTGTTTTTTTTCCTCCCTTGGAGTTTTTTATTATTACCCCCTTGGGGGTTCTGGTTTCCCCCAACAAGTTCGTTTTGTTGGGGGTTATTTCCCCCTGGTCCTGGGTTATTATTGTTTCGGTTTTTTCCTTTCTTTTTGGCATTATTTGACTGATGGTCTGGATTTCCCGTATTCATTTGTTTAAAATTTTGAATATGTTGAATGCAAGAGGGATGAACAAAGTTAACCCAAATGTGTGGTTGTCCTTGTGGATGAGTAATGGGTTGTGGAGGACCAAGAAATGGAAAATATGGATTATTTTTTGGCAATGATCTGTAGGGTTCCAGAACTTGGTTGAATAGTTGAGCGCATCATGGGTGTCGGCGAGGGTCCACTCATGGAGGGAGGGGGGATAGCAGGCTATGGCTATTGATAAGGGGCGGAGGGTAACAAGGGGGTCCTCCATACATCGGTGGATATTGGGGTGTACCGTACATGGATGGTGTTTGGATGTACGGACTATGGTGTGTTGTGGTACCAATCAATCCATCCACTGAGTGAGACATCCCAAGTTTTTCCTAGCCCAATGGTATGAGTCTCGAGGCATCAGGTAGTACTGTGTATAAGTATCCTGACTGTGCATAAATGAGGTCATATTGTTGAGCCTTGTTGATGGCTGCCTCTTCAATTTGGGGGAAGGTGGAGGCCAAATATTTGGCAAGGAGAGGGACGAGTGATTTGAGAAACCAATCAAGGAATTGTTCTTTGGTGGTTTCTGCTTTGCATAAACTACGTTGTCGACGCCATTCATGAATGTGGTCAGTGATATGTGTGGCTGAGGTTTGTTTAAAATCAGAAAGCAGTTCGAGACCATTGTCATGACGAACTGGTAGTTGAAAGAAGGTCAAAAATGTTTTGGCCAATTGTAACACACCCACCATGGGGCTAGAAAATTTTCATCTTTCTTTCCTTATTCTCAAGGGACAACACTCCCTGATATTCTAAGGAGCCTAGCATAGACCCTCCCTTCCCTTTAAATTCCCTCATATGACCGTGTCTATGCCCACAGTCCTTACCAAAAAGGCACTTCTACTATCGCGATATGGGGAGTTGTGAGGCAAGAGATCCCTTGCTCTCTTGACTTTCGAAGGATTGAAACCCGAAATGGACCTAACCGCTTATCAAGATTAGCAGCAACCCGAAATAAGTTTGGTACTCTACCCTTTGGGGTTTCCTGCATCGGGATTTCAGGATGCGTGACGACGGGAGGTCTCGCACCTGGGTTTCCCAGGAGTCGAAACTCTGAAACCTGCATACATGTATATATATCTCTCAACCTATTTTGGGAATTCACAAACCGGGTTTTCGAGACTAGCAATCACAAGAGAACTTTCCGATAGGTATCCTAGGTGCTGAAACACCGAAACACCATATCTCGTCCGCACTATTATTATTTCGAGGTTTCGTAATTTGGGTTTTTAGGACTTGCGAGCACAAGAGAACTTGTTGATAGGTATCCTGGGTACCGAAACACCGAAACACCATATCTATCCATGCTAAGCCATTTCAGCATTTCTCCTTTCAGCATTTTGCATTATGTGAGAACAAGGGGTCTGACTCCTAGGTTTCCCAGGAGTCGAAACTCCGAAACACCAAACTCTAAACATGCTCCACCATTTCGGAGTTTCCTCCATCCAGATTTCGCAAGTTGGGGCTTCGAGACTGGCGAATACATGGGGCCCACACTTAGGTACCCCAGGTGCCAAAATACCGAAATATAATAACTTCTCCACACTCTATCTTTTTTGGATTTTGCAAGTCGGGATTTCGGGACTTACGAGTACAAGGGAACTCGCCCTTGGATATTTCGGATGCCAAAATACCGAAATATCGAGATTTAGCTACACACTATCATTTCGGGATTTCACATGTCGGGATTTCGGGACTTGCGAGTATAATGAAATTTTCCCTTAGTTATTCCGGGTACCGAAATACCGAAATGTCAAAGTCTAAGAGGACCATTCTCTCTCATGCAGGGTTTTAAGACTTACGCCATAAAATCCTCCAGCAAATCCTTGGATAAACTTTCAAAAAGGGTCCCTGTGGGGAGATCTATCTAGGGCATTACTTGAGACAAATAAGGGAATAAATTTCCCAAGAACAGACTTGAAAACTGAATCTGT
>SNQJ01S0238497.1:0-13674 GCA_010110895.2 Picea sitchensis
TATATAGGAAAAGACTCTCCCGAGTCTGCTACATGCAAACCATAAGACAACTAGACAACTGACTATGAACTGAGAACTAACTCTTCTAACTGGCGCTTACAACTCGCGCTTATTACTGGAGTTAACAACTAGATAACATCTCCATTACTTCCAAGTTAAATGGCGTTTGGCAGTGCGACCTGGTTGATCGATCGTTCAGTCCTACGTACATACTCATCTGCGTGATTCGAAGAAAAATTCATCACGAAAAATCTGATTAATAGTCGTCAATTGGTGCAGTGGCCATGAAGCGTTATGGAATCCAGGAAAGCCCTTTCTTTGTACTCCTTGGAAGTCAGAAGATTCATAAACTCGGCGAAGTTTGTCTCTCGGTACAGTGCCGGGTGGTGTTCATCAATCAGTTCGGGCGCAGGGGCAATTTTTGCTTCGAAAGGCATGCTCATCAAAGCTGCTACCGAAATACGAAATTTCTCTGAGTTCACCACTGCTCTATGCACAACACTCTTGTATCTTCCATTGCTTAGAATCTGAATGTATCATAGATGGTATGAGAACATTATAAATCAATGTATATATTAAGCATCAGGGGAAACATAATTTGTGAGTATGAGTATGTACCTCTAGGTGATCCCCGATGTTTACTATGAAAGAGTTGGGCAATGGTCGTACTGCCTTCCATTGGCCATCGTGCAGCAACTGAAAACCTCCAACAGAATCCTCAGAAAGAATGTTAAGGCAGCCATAGTCTGAATGTGGTGGTATGCCTAAGGTAAGCTCGGGTTCTGGACAAGCAGGATAGTAATTGAGAACCATAACTTGGCTGCCCTTATCACTAAAACCATTTTCTATAATATATTTGTTGTGGGACAATCCCAAACTCTCCACTATTGCACTCATTATCCTCACTCCCAATCCCCTCACCTCTTTGTTGTATGTTGACACCACGCTCCTGCAGGTTTATTATACTTATTATGAGAATCGGTAGATAATATCAACTTCATGCATTCATTGGATGATCTGATCAGTTTTCATAGAGGCTCACCGATAATCAGAAGGATTTGAAGGCCAGAGTGGAAGCATTTTGTCGAGGGGATGACAATGGTGCTTCAGAAAATCTCTCCAGCAGAAGACTCGATCTCTCAGTTGATTGAAACTGGTGCCGTATCTCACTGAGTTCATCATGTCTTCAGAAATAAACTTGTTCCTTTCTTCCATGGGCAGTTCGAAGAACTCAGACGCCACTCTCATCATCTCGTTTATCAATGATTCCTCCACACCGTGGTTAATCACCTGCAAATGAATTTTAAACAGTCAATTCTTCGTGTCCCAAGTCCAATCTAGCAGGCTTCAAATGATTTATATGAGTAACAAAATAGCTATACCCGAAAAAAACCGGTCTGTTGGCAAGCACGGCCAATGGCAGAGACAACTTGGAGGCGGTGAGGGCCTTCCAAGCCGGATATGTCGATAACAGGCAGATCATATTGTAGTGGAGTTCTTACAGTTGAATTGGCATTTGGACGCTTATCCTCAGGCAAAATAAACCTGCTGGGAAGTTCCTTTACGCCCACCTCACTCAGATATTTCACGGTCTTGAAGCTCAAATCGCACCTTTTATTTAACTGTTCATCTACATCCTCCCTGCTGCTCGAATTACAGGAAATGACGGCCATTGAAAATTAACGGATGGTAAAAGATGCTACTTAAACTTCAACCAACATGGAGAGAAATCTTGAAGCCGAAAAAGAAACTAATTAGTTGTGAGGTTGCGACTCTCTCTTCCGCTGCTATTTATAAGCGGAGTTCAAAACTCACTCAACGTTTTGCACGCGGAGAACCAAATGACCAAACTGGGTCCTACATGTAGTTACGAATATGTCATGCATGATGATTTAAACCGACAGGAGTTGACCTTCTTTTTGTTTTTAATAC
The DNA here is from genome assembly GCA_010110895.2 of Picea sitchensis. Taxonomy (NCBI): domain Eukaryota; kingdom Viridiplantae; phylum Streptophyta; class Pinopsida; order Pinales; family Pinaceae; genus Picea; species Picea sitchensis. The sequence continues at coordinate 1,933 of SNQJ01S0238497.1, forward strand.
ATTCATTATTGTTGATGGACATTGGAGACGATTACTGTTCCTGTTACATGTCGCCAAATAAAAAAACTTAGAAAGAAATGGGTGGTGCACTGGGTACAAACCATTATAAAATCAACATTTTGTCTCCTTTCTACGAGATCGGAGAGTCTGACTTACATATCCAAAGTCAAAACTTGGAATTTGATTGAATGAAGCGCTGGTGCGTTATGTGCAAAGAAACAAAAAAATTCAAATTTTGTTATTCTATTTCTGCATGTCATACTAATTTAGTATTGGAATAGATTTCAGAATTACATATCCAATATCTATACTCGGAATTTGATTGACAAAGCGTTTTTGGTCTATGTACAAACAAACTCAATTATTATTATTATTATTTTTTAATATATTTCTTCTTCTTATGGGGTTTTTCAATTTTGAACCAAAGACAATTTTCAATATATATAGGTTAAAAGTTATTATTATTTAGGTTTGGGATAGATTTCATAATTATAATTAGTATGAAGAAAAAATAATAGTTTATATCAAAATGTTTATATAGTTGGTATAGATCTAATCATTAAGAACATGTGTTTTTGTTTAAGAAATTACAACTTCAAATCTAGAAGGAAATAAGTAGTTGGACCCATGACTTAAGGTGACTATAAAATTAGATTTATTTATTTATAAATGCAAAAACAAATTAAACAATAAAAATAAAATGTTTAAAAAAATCTAAAATCTAAATTTAAAATTAAATTAAAAAAAAATATTTTTAATTTTTTTATAAAATCAAAATTTAAAATTAGATGAAAAAATTATTATTAATTTATTTGTATTTATTTTTAAATTAAAATTTGTATTTATTTAATTAAAAAAATTATTATCATATACACTTTATATTTATCTAATAAAATATTCGTTTCTATAGAAGTAAAAATTAATTTTATATTTTAAATTTTAGAAGGATTCATTAATAATAAATCATAATTCAAAGTGGGTGAATATATTAACTCTCATCATTCCTTCCTTTGGATGGGCTTAGTTCTACACCTACCACCGTTGAGATGGGCTTAGTTCTACGCCTACCACCGTTGAGAGACAAGTCCTTGTACTCTTGTCTCATAGGATATTTGATTTCTCAATTTACAATTTACACTTCTGATAAATCCTTCTTTGTATTTGTATTGTTATTGGTTTATTTTTGCATTTTTTATTGTTATTTGTTTATTTTTGCATTTTTATTAATTTTAAAAATAAAAAAGTGATTAAAATGAATTATAAGTTTTTTTTTATTTGTGAATTTTTTAAAATAAATTTATTTAAAAAAAAAAAAATATACTTCTTAAAACAAAAAAAACTTAAAAATATCTTATTTATTTACAAATCCATCATTAAAACAATATATTCTTCTATTCCAAAACTTAAAACTATCGAAAATTTTCTAACAACATCTCTGCCCATTTAACATTTCTTAAACACTATCCTCATTGTTAAACCAGTGATAAAGACCCATGATTCCTCGTCGGGACAGTATCCACTATATACTACAACCATATTATATTAAATTAAATATTATTTACCCTTTCAATGAGTTATATTGGCTTTAAAAATTTGGCCCACCATTGATATGTAAATTCCATGGTGATTTAAATATTAAAAATGTAAGAATTTGACAAATACAATGCATTAAGGATTGGATTTAGTTCTTGTCATGCACTCGATTTAGCTTCTGTCATTCTTTTCTTAACCTCATGTTTGATATCTTAATGATAATTATTTAATTTATTTATTTGTAATCGTAATATTTTAATCTTAAATTATATTAAAAATATAGGAAAAAGTATATTTTATTTTTATTAATAATAATGATGATAAATTTTAATTAAAATTAAATATTTAAATGTTTATTTTAAATTTAAATCAACTATTTTATTTAAGTGATTAAATGGTTTAGAGATAATGCAATCTTAATCCAATTTCTTTTGAGTTTTTATCATTAATATTTGAATATTTGGAATAAAAAAGCTTCTCATTTTACATGTTAATAAATTTGTACTTTTGCAATAAATATCTAATCATAATATTTTTTTCAAGATTAAAAAAAATTAAAAAATTGAACTTATAAAATATTCAACTAATATAACTATTTTCTAATAAACTCTCACTTTATTAAACTCTATCATTTTCTGAAATAAAAATGTGCAATATATATATTATATTAAATTATTATTAAAATCAATTTTAAAATTACATTATATTATTAAAAATAATAATTCATTATAAAAGTCAACATGGTTTTTCATGCTTGAACTATAAACTATATAACTAAATTAAATTCAATGACAATGAAGCTAAACTCAAATCTCTTTATAATCAATTGATATTTTTAAACTAATTCTTTAATTTGTGGGCAAATTTCCATCTCTACACCAACTTATTTTGCCAAACTTGTCTAATGGCTCTTTATATTATTTGGCTCTTTTGTAAAAGTCTAATATTCATTAATTATAAATGTGTTAATGAAGATGGTCATTTTGTTTGTAGAAGATTTCAATTTGGTGAAAAATGAATTGTTATGGTAAAAAAAAATATTAATATTGTTATGGTAAAAAAAAATATTAAAATGATAATTATTCATTGGTCATAGATATTTGTCACAAATATATAAATCATAATTTCTTAATAAAAGAAATATCAAATCTATCAAATGATAAGTATTCATTGATCATATAAATTTGTCACTAATATAATAAATAATTTCATAGACATATAATACATAACTTAAACAATCATACTATGAGATAAGAAGCTAATGATTTATAAAGCATTATAACATATGAAATAAAATATGATCTAGTAATTATTATGCTACCATATTTTATTAAATGTGTTATTAGTTATAAGCATAAATAATAGCAATTGAAGAAGAGGAAATTTTTTTAATATTTTTCTAAATCATTGAATCAATTAGTAATATCAAATTAATATGATGTTAAGATTTTCCAAAAAAATTGATAACATAATAATATTAAATATGAATAACATTTACTTTATATTCATCTATTTATATACTAGATTTTTTTGAGACCTAATCAACGTAATGATTAAGAAAACAATATAAATTTTACTATTTTAATTTAAAAATTATAACTCGTTATAAAAAAATATAGAAAATACTATCCAACCAAATAATACTTATAGTCACTTGAAATACCTTTAATTTTTTTTTATTTTGGTTAACAATATTGTCAAACTTAATTTTACATTAAAAAAATATGTTTATATTCTTGAGTGGTCATTTATTCCTTTACCTATACCTACTTTATACATTCACTATTACCTACTTTATACATTCACTATTCTTGTTCATTTATAGATCCAAAATATCCATTAAAACCTTCCTTTTGATTAGATACCTATTTCCCATAAAATAACTTTTTGTATATTAGTTCATATCTCTTCATCATCATGTATATTTGGTACTTGTATAATTTTATGGTTGATTAGTTATATAACATATGTATTATGATAGCATAATACATATGTTATATATCTTCCATTGCCTAATATCTATAGCCTCTAGTATGCAACTTTTTTTCTTTATTTGCATATTTTATAGTTAGTGTTTGGATTCTTAGATGTTTTCATATTTGGTATATAGGTTTTTTAAATTATTCTTCATCATATTCATTAATAATCGGGCTTCCTTTGTGGACACCAACCATTCAATGATATAGTGAGTATATATATTTTGCATGATTTTATTATTATTAAATAATCATTTAGTTAGTTGGTAAATTCCTCCATATTATTGTTTATTTGTAAATTTGGAGTTGTTCCAATTTTATTTTTAACCAAATAATTTTATTCTAATTCTCTTATAGTATAATGATAGTTTCATTTTCTCATATTATAGCTTCAATACTTTGTGGGCTTCCTTAGAAACCCACTCACTTACTTGGTTGATTTATTCTTCTAAAAAACATATATATACTCTTTTTTTCCCCTCTAATTTGAACTTTCTTGGTTCGAAAGTTGTCATCGTCGTATAGTGGAGGCTCTAGTTTACTAATTTTCCTTCCATTTTCTAATTTCAACCTCATTTTTATAATGTTTATCTTAATGTCCTACCTAATTTCATATTCCCATTCCCACCTTGCAGAATGGTTCACATAATTCCTTCATTTTTTTATCAATGTAGTGTTGAAGTGTATAAGAACATTCTTTTCTTTTCTTTCTTATATGTCTGTCAAGAATGAACAAGACTGTGATTCTATCGTTTGTTTTATTTATTCATTCCACTACTACAAATATAGGGTTCTATCATTGAAACTTTTCATCATAGAGCCCTATCAAGGCTACCTTATAGTTATTTTCCCTAGGGCATGTCATGTTTCCATCATTTTTTAAACATCAAATTTGGGTCGTGATAAATAATGAAAATGATGAAATTTTTGTACGAAACAAAGGATAACACAAAAATAACAAAAATATGACACAAATTTGTAAGAAACAAAATGATGCATGATTAGATTTTGTGTTGTTCTATCCATGAATTTTGTTTTTAAGTAACATTTATGTCACTTTTTCATTTCATTTTAGATTCTTGTTGTTTAGAGCTTCTGTGGACTTACCTCTTGAAGATTGTGAAGAAAATTTGGGTCTAGTAGAGATTTCTTGGGTCTACCATTGGACTAAATGTAATTATATCCCACTGTCTGTAGTCTTCACTATTGATGTTTTGGTAGTTGCATGAGGTATTAACCTCCACGTGTAACCTATGACTTAGAATAGAATATTCTGAAGGTAAGTGAACCATTAAACGGATGCGTGGAAACCCTAGAGGACAAGTTGGCCTAGCAGAATAAATAATATTAGAATATTGTGTTCTAGAAATACAAGTCGACTCCACATGAAAAAGATAAACATAAAATATAATTACTAGAAAGTCAGGTCGGCCCAACTAGAAAAGTCACTAGAGAGATTAATATAAATAGAGGACGTTTTAGCTCATTTGTACACCTAGTTAGTGCCCAAGTCTTGTGGAGAGTTGGAGTTTCAACTGCAAGGAGGAATAAGGTCTCATGGTCATCTCTTGGTATTGGTCTCTCTCTTGGTCATTTTCTTGGTGATATTCTTTGTGATATTCTTGCTAAGTATGGTGCAATTTTGAGAGAGAGAGTAGTGTCGGTGCAGTTGTTGTAGTTGTGTATGGTACTTGTTCTATGGATATGGAGACTATCTCTCTTATGTGCTACCCTTGGAGAAGGAGTGATCTACTTGTCTTGAGTTGTTGTTGCAGTTAGCAGCTAGGGTTTATCTATTGGTTCTAGAGTAGGCTTGTTGGAATTATTCTGAGAAAATGTTAGTGTGCTCAGAGGTGGAATATGTGACTGTCTGTGGTTGGGTGACAATGATGTGATATTTTCTATGGTTAAACAAGCATACCAAAATTTCAACATGGAATCAAAGTTGGTTTCCTTCGTAACAATCTAATTGTTGGAAGGAACATCCTCAGTTTCCCCCATTTCCAAGTTCGTTTAACACTTACTAAACTCACTAAGAAGGTCATCTAAGCAGGGCACATCTCTTCCTTGGATCATATCTGCAAATTTATGAAGTTGATATATTAGGGTTTCCTCATAAAACCCTTAGGTTTCCATGCCAATTCCTTCATGCTAGTTCCTTCGTGCAAGTTGTAGCACCAATTGCAACACCAGTTGCAGTTCCAGTTGCAACACCAGTTGCAATGCCAGTTGCAGTGCTAGTTGAAGCACCAGTTGCAGTGCTAGTTGCAGTGCCAGTTGCAACACCAATTGCAGTACCAATTGCAGTACTAGTTGCAGTAAAGTTTCTATGAAACGTTGGGCCTAATATTTGGTTTTTCTAGTGCACCTGACCCTGGCGCATCTCGAGTTACCTTTAGATTGCAATTTGGAGCACTTTGAAGTTTTAGGGTTCGTCATTACTTGTCACTGCTTCCGGATGGTCGTTGTTGCCGGAGGTGTGTACTTATATATTTTTAAATTGTATCACTATTTTTAGTGTGATTGCAGGAGAATGGATCTCTAGTCCAAGAAACAATCGTAGAACCAAAGGGATCTTAGATCTAGCACATTTAGTGGAACCACTCACTCCAAGCGACATGTTGAAGAGAATACTTGTCATCTTGAGTAAAGGAGACTAGAAAGATAATCAACAACACTTGTTCTTGAAGATAATACTCCAGGTTCCCAGTTTGATTAAATTAATAATTTTCCAATTTTCATTTATCAAGTTTCATAATTGCTACATTACTAGTTACGACAAAAATCCTTGAAAGAATCCATTACCTCTAAATATAATGAATACCTGGCAACATGTGATTACTATTGATATAAATTCTTGCAAGATGAACTAACATGTCCTCTGGGAGATACTACTTATTTTTCTTCCAAGCAATTCACCTTGGTATAATATGATGATTGTAATGATATTTTCTTTTTTATTATTCTTGTTGACACAGATATGTTCTTATGAAAACATTATTATACTTTTTGTTCTTGTTTTCTTATTCCGTGCAGGTTACCATGGAGGAATGATTGATCACAACAATAGATGAGTGTTTTTCATATTTCTTATTATTGTATTTTTATTTTGGTTCTTGTTCCAGGAAGGTCACAAGAAATATCTCTGAGAAGGAGCTACTATGATTATGTAACGACCCCTATCGTTACGACTCCAAGCAAAGCGAAAAGTGCAATTTATTTTTTTTGTTTTAGGCAGGAAGGCAATGACGACCATAGTTAAATCACACAACCTGACGACAAACACCACACACACCGATAGGCAACATTCAACAATGACTCAACCCACTAGCACATCGTGCAACTAGTCGAAGACATGCACAAATCAGAGACAAATAGAAATGACTACCCTCCCGACACAACCGCGACAACGCTTACAAGATAAGGGACAATGTCCACCATCCCAACACAATGACCATATACGACCAGTAACCAGAACCTCTAAAGCACACAACCCAACGCCTAAAGGTGCTACAACCTAAGAGCCAACAAGAATATTACAACAAACAACTACAACTACCACGGGAAGCACAAACTCCAACCAGGACATCATTCACCTCTATCCCATAGGATGCGCCATGATCCCCTCATCAGGAATCATGTCGTCCCCAGATGACAGGCACGATAATAACCCTGGCGCAAACATATCCTATTGGGACCATAGACTCAAATAATCCCACGTGCTAGGAGACCAAAATAGCTGACAAGAAGATGATACCCACACCTCCCAGCAACAAGTCAACAGGATGCCAGATGACCACACTTGATTTAATTTACGCAAAAGGTCGGAGGATTCTTGTTTCCTACAAGGCAACATGTACGTGAAACAACTATGACCAACCACCCCTTCCAACTCGACCTAAGGTGCAAGGCGCATAAGCCAAGTAACTGTTAGCTAAAATAGTTCTAGTTGGTAAAACTGCTAATCCCTCGACCATTAAGCTTGCGCAGGGTAAACATCCATTACACCAATAAACCAATAAGTCTAACAATCCTATTAACCAACATTTACAACTCTGTCCAACAATGATCATCCTATTATGTTTAGTAAAACTCAACAACCTTAAAACCTTTTGCATCATTTAACATTATTTCTCATAACAATATATTCTAATTTCTTCCCGGTTCAATTTACTTATACGGGTAAATTAGCTAGGGAATTGAGTGTAATAGTAAGTTGGGTTAAAGGTTCCCAACAAGAAGGTTTAAGTGAAGTTGTTTGTAAAGAGAAAATAATATAAATCAGTGGCGAACAATTTATTCTATTGTCGTCTAACGAAAGGGTAATGTTGCATACCAAGGAGTGGTATCGCTGCCTATCAACCAAATGAAACTGTTTATAATATATAAATCATTCAACCAATCATAAAGCTACAACTTCCTAATACTATACAAATTTGTTGTCAATCCTTCATACACAATTTGCATTCCTATAGAAAATGGACAACCATTTATTATTTAATTCTGGGTCAGGAGCTATGTGTAGCAACTCAACAGTCGCAATCGCACTTAGCCAAATGCTTCCATTCAATCTGCAGCGCTGTCCATTAGGTAATAAAATATGCATGTCTAACAACACATGACAACCTTAATATAAATTCGCTGCCCAAATCTAGATAAATCTACCCTATGATGCGGTCTATTTAATACCATGCTGACTAATTAATACAGTGTTGTCTAAAGAATTTATGACTTCCGCATATGCCCAAAATATATATACAGTCTCTGCCATTACATGCCACCAGTTACACAAGAGAAACACCAACCAAGGCGCAGTAAAATGGCTGGTCAATACATAGAGGATAGGCTACCCATACACCTTCAATTCACAGTAAATGCGCCCACCATTATCGGCACACCAACAATAATTTCATCAACTAAATACACAGTCCACACAACAATCAATCGATGTGCTTTGAATTTCAGGGATATCACTGGAATTCGCATCAGATATATATCAGACGTATATATATATATATATATTATTGGAATATGCATCTATATACATATCACTGTAATACGCATCTTATCTCAGGAATAAGCATCATATCTATGTATCAGATATTGCTGATCACGATATATAAAACTCATTGTTCTCACTACTCCATCATGCATTTATATAATACGGTGTCAAGAACACATAACCACGTTGTCTTATACAACTCAAGTAATATAAAATACGAACATAAGTTTGTTGGTTACAATCTACCATCATGCATCATATATATTAATTCTCTATCATCCATTAAAGATAAAATCATTGTTAATATATTTACATTTGCTATACTAGGAAAACGCAGGGTAATCAACTGTTTTTCTATCCTAACACAGCGCACAAAATCACTTTCTCAAAGTTAAAATGTAGGTATGTCATCACTGAAGGGATTGGCTAGTAATTCGTGGTTCAAAAACAAAGGTATGAAGGCAATCATAGACAAGGCAAGGATGATTCAATCAAGTGCAGAAATTGATAAAGGCAGAGGTTATCATTAATAAAGTGTTGTCAGGGTAAATCGAAGAGGTTAAAAAGCAACGATTTCAGTCCCAAGAATGGCAAATCGCAGCCTTGGCAAAAGGGAAAAATCGCTAGGTAACACTTGGGAAAAAACACAGTGTTATTTAGGAGCAAGGGCAGTCTCCACAAGGGTCAATCGTAATGAAATATGAAATGAAATGTAGACAAAAAAATGACCAAATTCACCAGGTAATCAAGCTATGGCTATGGTCTTCAAAGTGGGAAATCACCAGAGAATTAAATCCATAGATGAAAACACCTTCATTATATAAAAACACAAAGCAATATACCCGGCAAGGAGTACACCAAATAAAAAAACACAGAGTTAAAAATTGGGGAAATAGGACCGATAACAATGACGGATTTACTCAACACAATAAGGTGCAAAGACCCTCAATCATCCAAGGAAAAACAACAGAGGTGGATGGATGACAGAAACATCCTTCGCTCATCATCCACGCACAGAAAAGCAGGGCCTTGAGATCCATAGATCTATTAATGCGGAAGTGACGACCATAGATCAGGATCCCGGCCGACTGATCAGGCGTGGAATGATGAGCTAGGGACAAAGGGAAAAACAAACTGCAATCATCACAATCAATAAACCATAGGACAGTCAAGACATGTAGGGATTGAAGGCCATGGGAAAACAACATCGAGCTAAAGGCTATGGGAAAATTTCAGTCATCAACTAGAATGCTAAGACAATATTTTTTTGTACCCAATTAAACATGAAGAACTAAAAGCATAAATCATACTAACAATCTACCATGCAACAATAAAGGAAGCATACGGTTACCCAATTTCCAGCTCTGAGTTGATGTCCCGCGCGCTTCGTGCAACTCCCTCTTTTTGACTGATGAGACTTCACCGGTACCTCCCATCCAATGCTAGGGGTACTCTTCTTCCCCCTTAGCCCCCCGAGCCGTAAAGGGGCCATGCACACTAACCAGAGAATCAACTAGCTCCCAGCTCACCTCGCAAGGCTGAGCTACCACTCCTCATAGAGCTGGGTATCCCAACTCCCACAAGCTAAGTCAGTCAAGTATATATTTCTGCAGTGCAACGTTACACAAAATTGAAGCGGTCCATCATCCTTCTCCTCCCTCCATTATATAGAGTTTTGAAGTCTTTTACTTTCCCAAAATCCCATTTAATTAAATTTTTAATAATGTAATTCATAAAAATCCTCCCCGTACATGTGTCACCCATCCCCTTCATTCCTCCAGAAATTAATTTCATTAATTAATTAATTACCCCTATTTCCCTCACCCACCTAAAATCATTCCTAGAATCGCTCCTAGGTGTCCCCATATTCCCTTACAAGTTTCAATGACTTTCCCCCTTATTAATTTACTAGTTGAGTTTAAATTAGAAATTTCTTAAATGCTAGATATCTTACTAAGTTAGACTATGTGCTTTTTCCTTGTGTTTCCCCTTCCTTTTTATGTTTCCCTCTTTTTCCTAGTTTCCTAATTATTTTAGATTTTCCTCTTTCCCCTTTTTATTTAAACTCAAAAAGGCATGTGCAGAAACTTACCCTGTTTCCCTTTTTCTTTTTAATGAATAATTTTTTAATTAGCATAATAGTAAAACAATTATTTCCCCCTTTTTTAAATTTTATCTCAAAAGATTTTTATAAGTCAATTTAATTTCTTACCCCCTTCTTGTCACAAGATTAATGAAGATTATCTGTAATATACTAGATATAAAATTGATGCAACACGCTCCACCCACGCGTCTCGTTTCCACCAGGACCTTCTTTTTCTGAGGCCTGAAGAGCTAAAATGCCCTTCAGATCCCGTATCGGGACCTTTTGTCACCCACATGATCTCTATTTATCTCCCCACATTCTTCTCGGGAAATTGGGTTTCGCGTTATCGCGAAACTCGTGGGCACCTTCCTCGGGTATCCAAAACCCCAAACCCCGATTCCACCTGTCCTCCTTTTACCGCACTCTGGGGTCCACACCCTATAGACTGGTCGGGAAATCGTGTATCGAGATATCGCGATTTCCGTGGCACCAATTCACGGACCCTTCCAAGTCCCGATCCTCGATATGGTGGACACCTGTCAATTCTCTGAATGCTACGACTGTGGGACCCGTCGCAATTCGGAGTTTCGCGATTTCTCTGTAGTTCTCTTGACACTAAGATCTCCGAGGTGCCGAAACCCGATATACTTGCTGACGCTCTCCTCCACGTCAACCTCTTCTCGTTGTGCTATCAGATATCGCGGGATCGCAATTTCCACTGTAGCGATTCCTTTGCAAGTGGAAACTCCAATTGCCGAACCCCGACTCCTAGGGATCTCGCGCCACGTGTCCCTACGATGATCAACGGCTCCAGTTGTGTCGGGAAATCGCTACTCGCGATTTCCACAGGTATGAAACTCTTGCCTACGAAAACCCCGATATGCCGAATCCCGATGGTTCTTGGTTCCTTCCTGTGCTTAAATGGCTAACTCCCACGCAACTTCTCCAAGATCTGACAGCTGGTGGGACTTCGCGAATCTCCCCTGCGGATCCTGACCGTCTATTGCTCCTCCTTGAAGAATTCTTCCACTCTAACTCCGTCCTGTTCGAACCTTTTCCTGGGTCCGTCTCCACAGTATCACGAAGGAACTATCCCTTCTGAGCTTGTTAACTCTGACTCCTTCAGAGACTTTGTACACACTTCT
>SNQJ01S0238498.1:0-13674 GCA_010110895.2 Picea sitchensis
AAGTTTTGTTTTTACTGTAAAGTGAAATTCTAAATAAAAAAAATACTTTTATATGTCGGAAGTTGAATAACTTGTGAAAATACAGTTTTTTTTGTCATAAAACAAGCAAAAGTGTAACCCACCTTCATGATTTCACCCAATACTAATAATCATCATTAAACATGTGACGAGAAGGGGGTAAGCAATTCAATTAATTTATAAAAATCAAATTACTTTGGGGGATTAAATTTTAAAAAAAGGGGGAAATAATTGTTTTGTTACATATGCTAATTAAAAAATTATTAATTAAAAACAAAAAGGGGAAAAAGGTAATTTTCTACACTTGCTAATTTGAGGTTTATATAAAATGGGAAAAGTGGGAAACTTAAAAGAATTAGGAAACTAAAGGAAAAAGGGGAACATAAGGAAAAAACAGAATGACCAACTTAGTAAGGAACCTTGTCTTTAAGAACTTTCTAAATTTAACTCAACTAGGAATTTAGTAAGGGCGTAAGTCATTAAAATGTGTAAGGGAATATGGGGACACCTAGGAGCGATTCTAGGAATGCTTTTAGGTGGGTGAGGGAAATAGGAGTAATTAAATAATTAATGAAATTAATTTCTGGTGCAACGAAGCAAATGGGTGACATGTGTACGGGGGAGGGTTTTTCAGAATTAAATTATTGAAAAATAAATTAAATGGGAATTTGGGAAAGAAATCACTTAGAAACTCTATATAAAGGAGGGAGGAGAAGGAGGATGGATCTATTCCTTTATGCGTAACCTTACACTGCATAATTTTTTACTTTACTGACTTATCTTGTGGGAGTTGGGATACCTAGCTCGGGTACGAGTGGTAGCTCGACATTTTGAGACGAGATGGTTGCTATTTTTCCTTTGGTTTAGAGTGCGTGGCCCCTTTGCAGCTCGGGGGGATAAGGGGGAAGAAGAGTACCCCTAGCGTTGGCTAGGAGGTACCGATGAAGCCACATCAGTCGACAAGTGGGAGTTGTGGAGCACGTGGGACAATGAATCAGAGTTGTCACTTTGGGCTACGATACGCATGATCCAGTTGGATATCAATGGCCACCCACCTTTTCTAGCTGGCTCAAAACATCTTTCTAGCAATTTTGATAATTTACTATTTTTAGCAGTTTTTCGGGTCGTGAACTTCCGGAGTCGTTCTGAGGCCCTAAACGATATTTTTTGGGGTATGTTGCGATCACTAAATTTCGTGAAAATGTTGTAGTCCTCATATAGATATTTCCAATGGGCTATCATATGCTTAAAACAGAGATCGTATGCAAAAGTTACGACCCTGGGAAGTTGATGTACTGACTTACCCAAACGGGGCCCACATGACTTTTGGCGCTTCATCTCCTAGGGTTAGGTTTTTGGATGTTTAGGGTTTTTTAAACTCCCGTTTATTGTAAAAATACCTCGAGAGCCTCATTGTAATCACCTTCTTGAGAGTGAGAAAAACCGTCACATCTCTTCTTAGAGATAAGTCGCCACCATTCCAACAAGCTTGTTTTCCGCTGCATCTTACAGTTTCAGCTTATTTCCTTATTGAATAGAAAACCAGTTTTACTGTATCTCTTTTATCTGTGTTAAGTATCCTGTAATAATCTGTAGTCATTTAGTTCTTCTCATAAAATCCGGATCAATGCATGCCTTTATTTTGCATGGTAGATTACTATTGATCTTGTGTTTTCATTTATGGACTTTTGTTGTGTAAAGAAAGGTGTTTTACTTAGCGTTTTTAATCGAGAACTTAAAATCACCATAGAATTATGCTCGTTGCACCGGTTTGATCTCCTTGGCAAATGATCCTTGATTTATATGACTATCATGTTGTTTTATTGATTATTTGAAGAGATTGTGCCTTAGATTTTGCCCGCATCCCTAGATCATCAGTCCACGCCTGAGCAATCGGCTAGGAGCCTGATCAACGATCGTCACTTTGATGTTAATAGAACTATAGATCCTAATGCCCTTTTTTTCTGTGTGTGGATGATGAGCGAAGGATAGTCTGCCCAGCTGTCTACCCCTTCTTAGCTTTATGTGGATTGTTCCTGGTTGAGTGATTGTCTTGTGCCTTGTTGTGATTGTTTAACTTTTCTCTCAGCGAACCGCTTATCATCTTCTGTGTTTTAACCTCTGTGTTTCATTACATTAAACCTCAGATTTATCCCTTGCATCTTATTATGTTGGATGTTAAATATCCTCCGTGTTCCAATACTTTCCACGATGATTTTCCTTTTCATTATTGATTTATTTTGAAGGCGATTTTGCCCTGTGTTTTTCATACTTCTGGCTTGCATTTTTCCTCTGCAATATATTACCCTTCCTTGTGAATTTACTTTGCATTTTTATTATGTTTTAAAAGCAAAGTTACCATGCGTTTGACCCATTTGGCTGCAAGTTTTCCCTCTGCCTTTTATTATTTTTGGAAGATGAATTTTAGCTTGCGTTTTAGCACTTAAACCACAACAATCTACCCTTGTTTGCATGCCACTGAAATTTTATTCCCACAGCAAAAAAAAATTGGGCATTTTCTTTGATGGACTGGCAGTGGATTGACTTGCGGATTCCAGTCTTTATTACACTATGTTTTCCCCAGGATTGAATGCGACTGGGAATTTATTTACACAGTGAATTGAATTTGTTAGAATGCCACCTTACCAATATCTAATAGTCTGCGAATCAATTGCTTGATGCGGTGGAAGATAGTGAATTCACACAGTAATATTTATATAGCCATTTATATTTGAGTTAATTTCTATTGATGCAGGGATTTGTAATTAATAATGTTTATAGCGATGTAGAGATTTTTAATTGTATTTAGCGATGTTCATAGTGATTTTATACATTTTGTTTAACTCCAACTATATAGCGTTTAATGTATTGAGGATACCTTCAATTACCATAGTCAGTTAAAATCATGATTTTATCGTGCGATTGATATAGCGATTTTGGGTATGAATTCTATTGAACGCACTTACCCAGCGATATAGCTGGGGTGGGTTTAAAACTTCTGGGTTTCCATTTTTCCTTTTAAATCTGGTGCCATCATAGCATTCATCACTCTGTGAATGGAATGACTAGACCACGATTGTACCTGTAGATAGTGACTGCACCTGAATACGTCTGGACAACGTTAAACCTGCGGTTGATTTACACAGTATTATTTGGTGTAAAGGGGGCAGAGACCTCACTTATTTAGTAGGTAGTGACCCCACTTAAACAATAGAGAACATTCGTGTAATTGACAGAGTTTCTTTTTAATAATGACAACGATTTTACTGCCGGCAAGTTGTTTCATTTTGTATATTTATGTCTGCATTCATTCATTGTTAATGTTGCGAGTCTATTTGCGAGTCTATTTATAATTGCATTTATGTACGTATGCCTGCGCCCTTCCATAATTACTCAACGAATTTCTAAATGCCTTGTGCACCAGGAATCCGGATAGATTTTCTTTGTTATTGACCAATTTAGGTTCTGACAACAATTCCCTGGAGTAGTTGATAGCATTAAGTTGTGAAATTTTAGCCTTTTCTCGTCTGCGAATAATTGCACTACTAGTGAGTGTGACAGCATTTGAGGTAACGATACATGGTATCCATTTTCATTAATGATAGTGAACCTTGTAGCGATTAAAGTTAGCAATCTTTGCAGTCTGATAGAGTTGTCCCTTCCCTTAATTTGTATTTCAACAGTTCTTTATTTTACTCAGCGATTTGAATAGTACACTCAGCAGTTTTGTAATGTTGTCCCTTGATATAGTATAATTATCAATATTTACCAATTACAAACATCAATTACAGTAAATCAACTCATATATGCCCAGACAACGACTTTAAATGTGTTCCTTAGATCGAAAATTTACTTTACAGTTCAGTTTAAACAATAGCATATCCGGTTTAAAAAAATATATATATATGGTTTTATTGTTTTAAGAAACATTGTTCATTGTTATAAAAAACATGTTTCGTAATTGTTCCAATTAAAGGATAATGAATTTATCCTTAGGGAATATTTATCTGACTTGGGATTGGAAATAGCTAAAATGGAATAATCATTGATAGTGACCATTTATGTGTACATATCGATGTAGGGTGAAATAGAATGGTTGTGCAAGGAAATTAATGTGTGGTATAAGGTTTGTAGTCATCTTATTCCATTGCTTCTTGTTGACTTGTCGTTGGGTGCTTGAGTTAGTCTTTTTGTTAGTAATTTGACTCCTAGTGTGTGGATTCCTCTAGCATCATTGGTCCAGATAGGTTAGGTTACGCCAGGGTTATTGTCGCTCTTGTCACCTGGGGACGACATGATTCCTGATGAGGGGATCATGGCATGCCCTATTGGATAGAGGCGAATGATCATGGGGTCGGAGTCTGTACTACCATTTATGGGCATTGTTCGTTGTAGTTATTAGTAGTGTTTGGGTTGTAACGTCTTCATGCATTTAGTTGTGTGCCATAGAGGTTCTAGTTATTGGTCATCGAGGCCATTGTGTCGGGATGGGGGATGTTTTCCTTTAGCTTATAGGCATAGTCGTGTTGTGTTGGGAGGGCAGTCGTTTCTTTGTTTGGTGTATGCATGTTTCGCCAAGTTTCTTGACGTGATAGTGTGTAGAGTCATTGTTGTCTATTGTCTGATCTTCAGGAGTTGTGTTCACCATCAGGGTTTGATTTTATTGTTTTCGTCGATGTCGTCCTACCTAAAAAAAAAAAAAAATCACTTTTCGCTTCTCTTACAGTCGTAACAGTAGAGGGGTATTTCCATATGGTATCAGAGCGGGTTCAACCCGTGACTTGGGAACACTTCATATTTCGTTGATATGATATTCATTATAATGTTGCTAATTAAGTTAACTTGTATTCATGCAGGTAATCATGGTTAGAGGACTTCACAGAGGTAGATGAAGGGGTGCTAGGGGAGGAGGCGCAATGCCTCCAGTAGCATCCATGCCTGACGAGACTAACCCCAAGGGAGATGAACAGGTTGTTGGGTAGGAGAAGATAGCGTTGGGTAATGTGGTTGGGTTGATGAGGTATTTTCAGTGGATGTCTGAGGCACTGATCAGTTGATTGCGCAGAGATGAGGCCAGGGTACTGGCACCCCATGAGGGTCCACCGCACGCTCTGGTTGATACTAGTAGCATTCACCGTGAACTCGAGAAGGTCAAATTTCTCGAGTTCTTTGGTGCCCTGGATGACGCAACCTCCAAGGCATGGTTGGAGAATATGGCGATGTTCTTTGAATTTCGCGACTATACCTCCAACATGAAGGTCTACATGGTGGTCTTTCAATTGAAGGGGAGCACTCTTCTATGGTGGAATAAGCTCCTGCCACAGTTGAACATGGTCATCGAAGACATGTCATGGGAACTGTTCGAGGAACGATTCCGAGAGAGGTACCTATCAGAGGAATTCATTGAGCATCGTCTCAACGAGTTCAATGCCTTACGACAGGGTGGTTGTACGGTTCCCGAGTACGAGGCCCATTTTTTGGAGTTGCTTAGGTATTCTCCGCACCTTAATAATGAGAAACTTAAGGTCAACAGGTTCTTGTTTGTCCTTAATATCAGCATACATGCAAAGGTTAGGATTATGATGCCTCAAAACATGCATGATGACATCTAGAAGGCCCTCATAGCAGAGGAGGATCTTGTTAGTGGGGATTAGAGCATGAATCCAGTGAGACCAACAAGGCAGGTGTCATCCGGTGCGCTACAGCATCAAACACCAACCATACATACGCCAGGATATCATGGATTCCACAGGGGATCCACTTTCACTACACCTCAATGACCAACGCCTCAACAACGGACTCCTTATCGGGGACCACAACATCAGCAACAACGTCGTCTGCAACAACAACAATTTAGGCCTTTTCAGCAGAACAGACTAGGATTCCAGGTCGGTGGGCCGTCAACTTCTACTTTGGGTACCAAGAGTACTGGACTGAAGAAGGGGTGTTGGACTTGTGGGGAGCCACGCTACCATCATGACTTCCCAGTGGAGAGGACTAGATCATCTGGATCAGCCAAACCCACTACCATGGAAGATTTGGCCGAGGCCCATCAGATTCATACAGTGGTGAATAACTGCCAGGAATTGCACCAGTCGACTGTGCTCAAGACATCAAGTACTGTCGCTGACCAGACCCTTAGTATTTTGATAGATCCCGGAGCTACCGAGAGTTTCATTTCTGGTGCAACACTAAAAAGGATTAAGGTAAAGGCAGTCGAACAAGATGAGTTCATCTTTGTAAAAATTGGTTTGGGAGCCAAACAGAAGGATGAAGGAAGGGTTACGAGTTGTACCCTTAAACTAGGAGAGTTTGTCACCAGGGCCAACCTGTACATCACGATCTTAGGATATTATGATGTTGTGATTGGTATGGACTGGTTGGAATTGCATGAGGCGATACTCAACTATAAGACGAAACGGTTGAGCTTGGTCGACGATGAGGGACAAAGACGCATGATTGTAGGTTAGAACCAGGGATTTTCCTTGAGGTTCATCTCTTCCTTGCAGCTACAGAAGATAATGTGCAAGGGGTGTAAGCTTTATGTTATCCTTTAATTAAATGAAAAGGGAGTAGTGGAAGGTCTAGAACACCTTCTGGTGGTGAGAGAGTTTGTGGACGTCTTCCCGGAGGATTTACCTGGGATGTCGTCGGAGAGGGAATTGGAGTTTACCATAGACCTAAAGTCGGGGACTGAATCGATAGCTGGAGTGACTTATCATATGTTGACCCCGGAGTTACAGTATTTGAGAATGCAACTGAAGGATTTGATGGACCTGGGACCGATACGTCCAAGTGTGTCATCGTGGGGCGTGCCTGTTATTTTCATATGAAATAAGGATGGGTCATGGAGACTCTACATTGACTACCATCAATTGAAAAAGGAAATGATCAAGAATTAGTATCCGTTGCCAAGTATTGATGATCTGTTCGATCATATGAAGGGTGCAACGGTGTTTTCCAAGATCGATTTGCGATCAGGGTATCACCAATTAAGGATCAAGGAGGATGACGCCCCTAAGACTAACTTTAAGACAAGGTTTGAGCATTACAAGTTTAATATTTTACCGTTTGAACTGACAAATGCCCCAAGGGTATTTATGAGTTTGATGAACGAGGTGTTCCCCAAGTACTTGGACAAGTTCATCCAAGTATTCATTGACGATATTTTGATTTACTCTCGGACGACGGAGGATCATGACGATCACTTGCACTTGGTACTATAGTGTCTGCGAGAGCACAAATTGTATTGTAAATTGTCCAAATGCTCGTTTTATCAATCAAAGATTCACTACTTAGGGCATGTTATCTTCGGCAAAGGTATTGCCATGGATCCAACAAAGGTTGAGGATATTATGGAATGGCCTGCGCCAACAAATGTCCCGAAAGTGCGTAGCTTCATGAGTTTAATAGGATACTATCAATGGTTCATCAAGGGATTTTTGAAGATAGAAAATCCGATTACGGAATTGCAAAAGAAAAACAAGAAGTTTTTTTGGACCGAGAAATGCACGGAGGCATTTTGGAGGCTCAAGGAGTTTTTGACAACAAAACCGATACTAAAGGTCCCTGACATGGATGCAGACTTCTTGGTATGCACTGAGGCATCCCAGGGAGTCTTAGGTGGAGTTTTGATCCAAGATGGACAAGTGATCTCTTACATTTCGTGGAAGTTGAGAAGGCATGAGGAGAACTACGCAATGCATGATTTGGAGTTGTTAGCTATTGTATATGCCTTGAGAGTGTGGAGACACTGCCTTATTGGATGAAAATTTGAACTAAAAATGGACCATTATGGACTTCAACACATTTTTACACAAAGCGACCTCAACACGCGACAACGGTGTTGATCGAAATTTCTTAGCGAGTACAATTTCAAGATTATTTACATAAAAGGAACAATGAACAGAGTGGTAGATGCATTGAGTTGGAGATCACGCATCTTTTCGGTGTTGCCGCTTCAGACGAATCTACATGAAAATATTCTAACTTTACAGTGTGATGATGACTGGTACAAAGAGGTCAAGTATTTTATCGGACAAAACACATTGATGGTACCAATATTTGAAGGTTTTACGTTTGACGACGATGTACTATTGAGATTTAAAAATAGAATTTATGTTCTACCGAATGAGGAGCTGAGTAGTTTGATCCTAAATGAGGCTCATAGAGAAGTGTACATGGCTCACCCAAGAGTCACGAAGATGGGGGCGGACCTTAAACCCTTATTTTTCTGGAAGGGAATGAAGGCAGGCATAGTCAACTATGTGGCAAAATGTCTAGAATGTCAGCAGGTAAATGCTAAACATAGACATCCAACAAGATTAATATAGCCGCATGCTATTCTGGAATTAAAGTGGGAGGTTATTTCGATGGATTTCGTTGTTGGATTTCCACTGACGATAAGGAGACACAACTCAATTTTTTTGGTAGTTGACACTCTAATGAAGATTTCTCATTTCATTCCTGTGTGTACAATGTATCAGGCACCTGACATAGCTAGAGTTTTCATTAGTGATATTGTGAGGCTGCATGGTGTGCCTAAGAGGATTATATTCGATCGAGGATCGATGTTTACAAAATGATTTTGGACTAGTTTCCATGAGGCTTTGGGAACCCAACTTAAATTTAAGATTGTGTATGACCCGAAGACTGACAGGCAGACTGAACGAACAAACCAAATCTTGGAAGACATGTTGCTCATGTACGTGATGGACCAACAAAAGAATTGGGAATAATTCTTTCCACTGGTATAATTCGCTTATAACAACAGTTACCAAAGAACCATTAAGATGTTGCCTTTCGAGTTCCTTTATGGGAGACCGTGTCAGATGCCTTTGATTTGGAATTGGCTTGAGGATAAAGTCCTGGTGGGACCAAAATCGATCCAATAAATGGAAGATCAAATGAAAACAATAATACAAAGGATCAAGGAAGATCAGGATCGACAAAAGAGTTATGTTGATGCGCACTGTGTCGACCGTAGTTACGAAGTTGGCGATCGAGTCTTCCTGTGGGTAAAATTGCACAAGAGTTCGATCAAGTTTGGAAGGGGATATAAACTCTCTCTTAGGTTCATGGGACCTTTCGAGATTATGGAGAGGAAGGAGCCTATGGCCTATCGACTAGCCTTGCCTGATTCTTTGAGGCGTATGCACGATGTTTTTCACGTATCTATTTTGAGACATTATATTAGTGATCCTACACATGTTATTCACATGAGATCCTTGCAGGTATCGGATGAGGGTGCGCTCACGGCTGAGCCGGTCTGCATCCTAGATCATCGCATTCGACAGCTATGGCGTCGAACTGTATATTAGGTCAAGGTCCAGTGGGACAACTATACTCTGCACTCGGCGACGTGGGAGGACACATATGATATGCGCCAACAATTTCCATTTTTGTTTGATAGATAAACTTATGACACTCTGATACACATTATTTCGGCATTTATATACTGTGAAACTTCGGGATGAAGTTTAGACTAAGAGGGGGTGTATGTAACATCCCTCTCTTTCCCACACTGAACGAACTTATTCTTTGAGGACACTTGCTTGTATGTGATCTGGATTAATATACTATTGGGAATTTGATTATGATTATGAGGCATTATGGATATGATGAAATGTTATTTTATTGTATTGATATAGACAGGTTCTATTGACTCGGTTCTCCTAAGTGTGCAGGATTTTGGACCTCGAGGATGTAGAGGCATCGATGAAACCCTTGGACTCAAGATCGAGTCAGGGAGTGGACTATTGGGGTTTGATTTTTGTATATATGACATATGTGCATCTGATTAGATGTTATGATTATGGATTTTATTTCTTACATGATTCATTGATGATGC
The DNA here is from genome assembly GCA_010110895.2 of Picea sitchensis. NCBI lineage: Eukaryota > Viridiplantae > Streptophyta > Pinopsida > Pinales > Pinaceae > Picea > Picea sitchensis. Next base: position 9,869 of record SNQJ01S0238498.1, read on the forward strand.
AGGATGATGATAGCTTGCTGACCAGACTCACATGTGGAGTAGAGGGGTCACGCATGACTACCGGAGACATTGAGGGAGATGTGTGGACAACAACCCTGCCACAGCCTACTAGCACTCCCACCATGGCTTGAACTATAGGTTAACGATTACCTAGTTCGATAAGACCCACAATGTCATGAGGGTAGACTGTGAGAGTCTCTCACAATGATTCTAAGGGGCGTGCAATAAGGCAGGGGCTTTATTCCTTAGAGGCCCTTAGTCTCCCACAATATCACCTGATGGAGTATTGACTCCAGGGGTTTGTGATGTTTACCAAGTCATTCAAGAGGCGAGTGGCACCCATGGATCATGTAGTGCATCCTGAAGGGAACTTCATGCAAGGGAAACAGAATGAGGCGAGTGGCACCCTTGGAGCACGTAGTGAGTCCTGAAGGGCACGTTGTGCAAGGGAAACAGAATGAGGTGAGTGGAACCCTTGGAGTTGCGTTGTTAACTAATAAGTGAATAAACCTAGATGGCCTTAGAACGAATAATGTGATAAGAAAGATTTAAAAACAATTTCCCTAATAAAATGTCGCCCAACCTAGGAAAATAAAATCTAGGTCTAAGTGATACTTGTGGTAAAAAAATAAAAATAAATAAATAATACTAATAATCATCATTAAACATGTGACGAGAAGGGGGTAATCAATTCAATTAATTTATAAAAATCAAATTACTTTGGGGGATTAATTTTTTTTAAAAGGGGAAATAATTGTTTTGTTACATATGCTAATTAAAAACTTATTAATTAAAAAGAAAAAGCAAAAAAAGGTAATTTTCTACACTTGTTAATTTGAGTTTTAGATAAAATCGGAAAAGAGGGAAACTTAAAAGAATTAGGAAACTAAGGGAAAAGGGGGAACATAAGGAAAAATCAGAATGACCAACTTAGTAAGGAACCTTGCCTTTAAGAAATTTCTAAATTAAACTCAACTAGGAATTTAGTAAGGGCGTAAGTCATTAAAATGTGTAAGGGAATATGGGGACACCTAGGAGCGATTCTAGGAATTCTTTTAGGTGGGTGAGGGAAATAGGAGTAATTAAATAATTAATGAAATTAATTTATGGTGCAATGAAGGGGATGGGTGACATGTGTACGGAGGAGTATTTTTCTTAATTAAATTATTGAACAATAAATTAAATGGAAATTTGGGAAATAAATCACTTAGAAACTCTATATAAAGGAGGGAGGAGGAGGAGGAGGATGAATCTCTTCCTTTATGCGTAACATTACACTGCAGAATTGTTGACTTGACTGACTTATCTTGTGGGAGTTGGGATACCTAGCTCAGGTACGAGTGGTAGCTTGACCTTTGGAGGTGAGTTGGTTGCTAGTTGTCCTTTGGTTTAGAGTGTGTGGTCCCTTTGTAGATCAGGGACTAAGGGGGAAGAAGAGTACCCCTAGCGTTGGGTGGGAGGTACCGGTGAAGTCACATAGGTCGACAAGCGGGAGATGCGGAGCATGCGGGACAACGACTCAGAGTTGTCACCCTCGGCTATGGTACACATACCTTTATTTTGCATGGTAGATTACTATTGATGTTACATTTTCATTTATGTACTTTTATTGCATAAAGAAAGGTGTTTTACTTAGCGTTTTTAATCGAGAAATTAAAATCACCATAGCATTATGCTCACTACACTGATTTGATCTCCTTGGCCAACGATCATTGATTTCTATGAATGTTCTATTGTTTTATTGATTATTTGAAGAGATTGTGCCTTAACTTTCACCTACATCCCTAGATCATCATTCCATGCCTGAGAAGTCAGCCAGGAGCCCGATCGAAGATATTCACTTCGTTGTTAATAGACCTATAGATCCTAATGCCCTGATTTTTTATGCGTGGATGATGAGAAAAGGATAGTTTGCCCAACTGGCTACCCCTTCTTAGCTCTGCGTGGATTGTTCCTGGTTGAGTGATTGTCTTGTGCCTTGTTGTGATTGTTTACCTATACAACTATTTATCTTTTCTCTCATTGAACTGCTTATCATATTCTGTGTTTTATCTTCTACGTTTCATTCCATTAAACCTCAAATTTATCCCTTGCGTCTTATTATGATGGATGGTAAATATCCTTTGTGTTCCAATACTTTCCACGACGATTTTCCTCTGCATTATTGATTTATTGAAAAGGCAATTTTTCCCTACGTTTTTCATACTTCTGGCTTGCGTTTTTCCTCTGCAATATATTACCCTTCCTGGCAAATTTACTCTACATTTTTATTATATTTTAAAAGCAAAGTTACTATGCATTTGACCCATTTGACTATGAATTTTCCCTCTTCCTTTTATTATTTTTGGAAGATGAATTTTATCTTGCATTCTAGCACTTAAACCCCAACAATCTACCCTTGTTTGCATGCGATTGAAATTTTATTCCCACACCAACAACAAAATTGGGCGTTTTCTTTGATGGACTGGCAGTGGATTGACTTGCGGATTCTAGTCTTTATTACACCACGTTTCCTTGGGATTAAATGCGACTGGGAATTTATTTACACAATGAATTTAATTTGTTAGAATGCCAATTTACCCATATCTAATGGTCTGTGAATCAATTGCTTGATACGGTGAAAGATAGTGAATTCACACAACAATTTTTATATAGTAACTTATATTTGAGTTAATTTCTATTGATGTAGCGATTTGTAATTAGCGATGTAGAGATTTGTAATTGTATTTAGCGATGTTCATAGTAATTTTATACATTTGTTTTAACTCCAACTATATAGAGTTTAATGTATTAAGGATACCTTCAATTACCATAGTGAGTTAAAATCATGATTTTATCCTACGATTGATATAGCGATTTTGGGTATGAATTCCATTGAACACACTTACCCAACGATATTTCTCGGGTGGGTTTAAATATTTTGGGTTTCAATTTTTCCTTTTAAATCTGGTGCCAACATAGCATTCCTCACTCTGCGAATGGAATGACTGGACCAGGATTGTACCTGTAGATAGTGACTGTAGTTGAATATGTTTGGACAGCGTTAAACCTGCGGTTGATTTACACAGTATTATCTAGTGTAAATGGGGAATCGACCTCACTTATTTAGTAGGTAGTGACCCAACTTAAACAATAGACAACAGTTGTGTAATTGATAGAGTTTCTTTTTAATAATGACAACCATTTTACTGCCGGCAAGTTGTTCTGTTTTGTATATTTATGTTTGCATTCATTCAATGTTAATGTTGTGAGTCTATTTATAACTGCATTTATGTACGTATGCTCGCGCCCTTCCATAATTACTCAATGAATTGCTAAATGCTTCGTGCACCGAAAATCCGGATAGATTTTCTTTGTTATTGACCAATTTAGGTTCTGACATCGATTCCCTGGAGTAGTTAATAGCATTAAGTTGTGAAATTTTAGCATTTTCTCATCAAGGAATAATTGCACTATTGTTGGGTGTGACAGCGTTTGAAGTAACGATACATTGTAGCCATTTTCATTAATGATAGTGAACCCTGTAGTGATTGAAGTTAGCGATCTCCGCAGTCTTATAGAGTTGGCCCTTCCCTTAATTTGTGTTTCGATGGTTCTTTATTTTACTCAACGATTTGAATTGGACACTCAGCGGTTTTGTAATGTTGTCCCTTGATATAGTATAATTATCAATATTTACCAATTACAAACAACAATTACAGTAAATCAACTCATAGATGCCCAGACAACGACTTTAAATGTGTTCCTTAGATAGAAAATTTACTTTACAGTTCAGTTTAAATGATAGCATATTTGGTTTAAAATAT
>SNQJ01S0238500.1:0-12296 GCA_010110895.2 Picea sitchensis
AAGATCCTTCTAGAAGCGGAAGCTTCTATTAGGTCTTCTTACATCCGCCTTATTCTATTTTATTGAAAGGTTTTATTAATATTGACCTTTATTACATCCGAATACATTGATCTACCTATGTGCGGGTTAGGACCTTAACATATACAATAGAATAGTAATAACGTTTTCCTGAATTAGATTGCTTTAAAACTAAGGCTTTTCCTGGAAAAAAAAGATATAGCATTGTCGAATTAGTTTTCTTTGTACACGTTTTATAGAGCATGCAGGGAGGGGTCATTCCATACTTTGCCAGTTTTTGGATCGCGCTTCTCGGGCTGGTGGTTTCAAAAATGGGTCTATGTTGTCCCATGCCCTACAAACAACATCAAGAGTTCTACGATATACAAATTGAGAAACGACATTGCGAACTATACAATACAGAGTTATTATAAAATAAATAATGTTTGTTACATATCTCTGGAAATTACATCAACGGCGTTGAAGACCAGAAAATTAGCATACAATAGGAGACAATAAATGTAGCATATCCGAATTAGTTTTATTTGGAACAAACAAGAAAGGTTCCTAGAAACCCAAAATTTAGTATACAATAAGGGCATTGTCGAATTAGTTTTCTTTGGAATTTATCAAAAAATAATAATGTCTCTTACATGTTTCTGGAAATTTAATTGTATTTGTCATATAGACTGGGATTGGAGCTCCCGTGGACCATAAAAATAAATAAGTACAAGAATTATGAACGTTGAAAGAAGTGTGCGACGGTAGAGAGGAAGACTTGAAAAGAAAAAATTGGAAGTTAAGAGTGTTTGGTTACAATTTTCTATTGAAAGATGACATAAGTGGACTGGTAAAGAAGATAAGATGACATCATAGACTTAAACTAGATTGATAAACAAAACAAGATGGCAGTATAAACTTACTATGAAGCTGATGCATTTTTGTTGCTATCGTTGATGGGCATTGTAGTCCTGTTGACTGGTTCTTACCCTTCCTGGACGAGGTCACCCATTCTCTTTTGGAACCATTCTTCGATGTAGCTTTTCATGGGGGCTTTGTTGGTTTCATCCCGGATTTCTATGTCGTAAAGGTCGTTTTCTAATTTCCTTAGATCCATTGAAATGCTATGCAGAGTCTGTTCAATTTCTTCATTCTGTGAGGCATAGTCTAGTACCCAGCGCTTGTGCTCATCTAGATGATGTTCAAGTATGTTGTAAAATTTTTTGAAAGACAACCCCTTTAAAATATCAACTTGTTCCTTGAAGGCTTCTTTGGTGACTGACAAGGATTTGAGAATTAAGTTAGGATCTTGAACCTCGTTGGTAGTTCCGGCTAAGTCCAACTAGAGCATGCTTGTGAATAAATCTTCCTTTTCTGATATGACTTGTTTACATGACTTGACAATGAGCTACAGGTTGTCAACTATCTTTTGCCATCATGATTTTACTTTTTTGGTGTGCTTTGGCAAGGGGAGTTTCTCCTATCTTCTTTTCAGTTCCAATGTGTTGTCGGCATATTTGGCAAAAGGGGCCAGTACCTGATCACAGAAAAGATGTTCATTTTTAAAATTCGTCTCCAATTGTTCCAGGAAACCATTGGCCTTCTTTCCAAAGGAAACTAAATTTTGCGATGTTTCCCAGGCTTCAGTAACTAACTGCATTCTTTGTTGATGTTATTCTCTACAAGGGCTCTAGAACATGCAAGGAGGGTAGAGGATACTTTCATCTTCGCTGTAGTGGTAGCAGGCACGACTTTTGCCAAAGGACTGGTAAATTCTGGAGTTGAAAGGAAAGCCTACTCAAATTTGTTGAGGCACTGTTTCATATTGGCATTTTTTGTCTCAATTCCTTGAATTAAATCACGAAGAATCTCACCGGTTCCATGGTGAAATTGGCAGATTTGGGACGGCGAAATTTTGCTAAAGTTAATCTTTGCACGATATTTGAGTTTTCTGTTTGTTACATCTCTCTTTTCAATGACTAGACTTTTAGATTGGCTGTAAAAAATAGAGCTTTGGATTACGAAGGATTCATCTATGTTAAAAAAGTCGGTGTCTGATATTTCCATCGTGGACGACACAATTTTCTGCATGTGCTCAGCTTCAATTTCAAGTTGCAGTTTTCCACTTTCAATTTGGGGTTCCTCCGCCTGCCCTGCATTGTTTTTTCTCTTCTTTGCCAGTGGAATTTTGTGAGAACTATCAATATTTATGCGAGGAGGGTTCTTATCTCCTCCTCTGTTCGAAGATTTCTGGGTTGCTTTCTTACTGGGGTGGACCGTCGAAGCTATGCTCCATGATGTCGTGTTCTTGGGAGTGTTGGTGGGGGACTGGGTACTCTTCTCACCAGACACTTTTCCATGTTGTCTATACAATTCAGTGGTGCTTTGTAATCTCTCTACATTGCAATCGACAGAAGCAGGATTGTTGTCGACATTGTTCCTGTCTTGGGTCAAGTGTGTATGGATAAAAGAGGTGTTAAAGCCAACACCTAGTAAATGTTCTCGAAAAATGCCATTAGGGTCGAACCCTTTTAGCCTTTCAGTGTACGTTAGGTTCAATTTCATGAAATGGGCGGAAAACTTGTCAATCATGTTGATGTTTCTGCACACGAAGTCTCTGACTTTCCAGGGCAGAGGAATGAACTATTTTTTTTTCTTGTCATGGAAAAAATGGAACTAGTGGTTGTATTGCCTTGCTATTTTTGCAACAAACATATTGTCTATGATGTGGCATGGAAGGAAGTCAGGATTTTCCTTAGAGCCAAAGACCATGAGGACACTGTGATTTTCCTCTTACTCAAGTGTGCCCTTTCTGTTCAAAAACTTGGTTGCCTGGCCAGACATCTGTGGAGCATCCTTGCCTAACAGTAAATCTTTGAAAACTGAGACAAAGCCATTAAAAACTTCATAAAAACAATGGGAGGCTTTGTGTCTCTACAGTGCCTCGTGCCATAATGTTACTGGGTTGAATCCACAGTTTATTTTATTTGAAAGAGAAAGTTTTGAAAACGGACAACAATACACAATTGCAAAAATCAAGTAGAATGACATATAAAATTGATTTGATTCTTTGAATCATGACAACTGGGAGCAGAGCTCAATCAAAATTAGCTTCCCCCAATCGAAAATGTATTTTTCCTTGACTGTGAAATACAAAATATAAATAATTATATGGGAAATGCTTGTTGTGGATGCTTGTCCTGCTATTCTTGTAACCAACCAAGCAATTTCCCGGAATGGATTTCTAAAGGAACTTACCTGCAGCCTTGTGATATCTTCAGGAACTATTGTCGAGTCTTCGAGGAAGTCCGCTAAGATGTCCAACCTGTTATGATGCTTTTCTAGAAACTATTTGCAGTCTTGTCCTCTGAACATCAATGTTGGGTTTGACAATTTTAACATCTTGCGGAAGTGCCGAGGCGACAAAGAAACAGGAGAATGGTCACGCAGTGGAATAATTCTTTGGCCTGGAATATATTTTTCGGTGCACTAAGAGACTACCTCCTTAGAGTCAAAAGCCTCAGGAACGCAGCCTGCACGAGCGATTCCAGAGGTCCAAATCACTTCGTTTTGGGCGGAACGGGATGAATAGTAAAATTATGCCCTGGACCACTGAAAGCTCTGGTCCTCTTGTGCGAACATATTTACTGTATCTCCACAAAACTACTGTCGACCTGGTGCCATAAGTCTATAAGAACATTTGTTTGTTCCAACCGATGAATGAAAAGAAAAGTTTGAACGGATAATATAACCCTGCGCAAATTTTGGTCGAAAGCATGTGAATGGGAGATGTCCTTGAGACTTTCGTTGATTAATGACAATTTGGATGGTTGTTGCATGATGCGTTGTTAGCATTAAACAATACTAATTGCATACATAGAAATGCCAACACATTGGATATTGCAATGAATGATTAAGCATTGTAGATTTCTTGAGCGGTCCAGCACGAGGACGCGTGTTGTAGATGAACAATTGGAAGGGACAAAATAACTCTCCGCACATCTTGGTTTAATGTGTAATAATGGGAGATCTCCTCGAGGTTTTTGGCCATTAGTGACAATGTTGAGGGTTCCTACATGGTCAACTGTTAGCATGAGAGGTTTCTAATTGCATAGTAAGAAAGTACGAAGGTCATGGGCAGGGGAAATATGCAAGGGTCAAATTGTATGTCTCGAAACATTTTGAGTGAAATATGCTTAACAACGAAGAGGATATGGTAGCACAGGTGGGAGGACAAGAAGTTAGTGGGGATGGAAGGCAACAAGAGATACTTTGAAACATTTGTGAGCAGTGGTAGAGTGACCGCGCTGGAATTGTAAATTTCGTGAACCCGACAACAGGAGAATCCAAAACAGGTTGAGAAGGTGTCTGCAAAGGAGGCCAAGTCCGGACCTTCTAATTGTATCAATTCGAACATTTGAATGCATAATCTATAACACGGAAGAGTGGACGATGTTGGAATCCGGTGGTCAATTTGTATATTGCAGAGAGTGCAATCCCAATTGTTTCATACCTCTGTGTCCAGTTGTCAGTACCAAAAGCTAATTTAGTATTCAAAATAATTTTTTAGATATTGTTTGAGAGTTCATAGGGACTAGCATCTGTATACAATGGAAATATCCTCTCCACCAGTCCTGCATTATGTGTGTCAATTTGTATATCGTAGAACTAGGAGCATTGTTTGGAGGACACAGAATAATGAAAGTGCAATGTTGAGTTAGCCACTCTGCAGGTTCTCTTGTCAATTTGTATATCGCGGAACTATGGGTGCTATTTGTAGGCCACGGAACAATGGAGGTCCAAGTTTGAGCCCGCCCGCCCGAGAACCGGTGATCCAAAATGTCACTAGATATCGAATGCAAAATTTGTACATGCTCTATAAAATATCATGGGAATTAGTACATTCTCTATAAGATATCGTGTTCATACTTAATAGTCCCATAATACATGGGAAGAAAAAAAAGGGAAAAAGAATGGATTAGTTAGCAGTGGAATTGTAGATCACGGAAATTTAGAGTGGAATATGTATATAACGAAAAAAAAATCGAAAGCATTGAAAGCAACAACGGTCGGTTGGATTCGTTGTCTGATTATATAAATGGAGATAAACATATGTCAACCTGCCAACGTTGGAGCTGCATATTTTGTGAACTGGGAAACATGAGGATGCAAAACAGGCTGAGAAAGTGTTTGCAAAGGAGGCGATGCCTAGACCTTCTAATTGTATCGCTCTGAACATTGGAATGCATAATATGTAACATGGAAGAGCAGAGGATGTCGGAATTCGGTAGTCAATTTGTATATTGTGGAGAGTGCAATCCCAACTGATTCGTAGTTCTGTGTCCAGTTGTCACTACTAAGAGCTATTTTAGTATTCAAAATAATTTTTTAGATACTGTTATACAGGGAAAAATTAAAAACTAAAATATTTTTTTAGATATTGTTAGATACTTCATAGGGATTAGCATCCGTAAATAATGGCAATCTCCACCCTTCCAGTCCCGCACTTCGTCTGTCAATTTCTATATCGCGGAACTGGGAGTGTTGTTTGGAGGACACGGAACAATAGCAGTGAAATGTTGACTTAGCCAATCCATAGGTGCGCTTTTCAATTTGTATATCGTGGAACTCAGGGTGCTATTTGTAGGGAACGAAACACTGGAGGCCCAATTTTGAGCCCGCCCGCTCAGCCGAGAACCCGCGATCCAAAATGTCGCTAGGTATGGAATGTGGAATTTGTACATGTTCTATAAAATATCATTTCCATATTTTATAGTCTCATGATACATAGGAAAAAAATAAGGGAAAAGGGACGGAGAAGTTCGCAGTGGAATTCTAGATAATACACGGGAAGAAGAGAAAGGAAAAAGAACCAAGTATCTCGTAGAAGAACATCTAGTGCTTTCTTATTAATTCAAATGCTTGCGAATGCCTGCTAAGTTGTCACCAATTAATGCCTAAAGTGCAGATCACGGAAGTATCTTTCATACCACTGTGTCCACTTGCCACTAGTAAGAGCATTGCTGATGTATATGAGAAAGGACGTGAAGTTGTTGGGGATGGAAAGAAGCAAAAGATACTTTGAACGGACTTAATGTATACAAGGAAACCGTGGTGGAATTGTAGATCACAGATGTTTTGAGTGCAAGATGTATATAGCAGAACGATAAGCAACTCGTTTCGCAAGCGACATCACCGCAGCGACGGGCATAAAATTGGCTAAGTATGAAAAGGAACAGCGGTCGGTCGGATCCATCGTGCCAGGATATAGATGGATATGTTAAGGCATGAATTGCAGATCATGGAAGTATCTTTAGTACCACTATGTCCACTTGTCACTGGTAATACCATTGTTGATGTATGTCAGGAAGGACGGGAAGTTGCTAGGTATGCATATCAACAACAGATACTTTGAATGAAGTTAATGTATATGAGGAACCCACGGTAGAATTTTAGATCACAGATGTTTTTAGCGCAAGGTGTATATAGTGGAACAATAAGCAGTTCGGCTTGCAAGCAACGGCCCCGTAGCGGCGAGCATAAAATTGGCTAAGCATAGAATGGAAGAGAGGTCGGTCAGATCCGTCTTGCGAGGATATAGATGGATATGAAAACATGTCAGCTCATCGTACATAGAAACACAATTAAGTATAAAACCAAAAATCCATAATGAACAGGAAAAGTAAAATGGGAAAAGAGATAAGTATCTGAGAGTCGGGGAAACCTTTTTTTTCCGTTTATTAATGGCAATGTTTTCGAACCTCTGTTGGCTTCTCACTAGTAAAAGCATTAAGTGAACATCACTAAATTTCTTTGCCTGCAACATGTATATGACGAAACATGGGACATAGGTGCTGGATACCACGAACCTGGGGCCTGGTGTCCAAATAACTAGCTAAGTATTGGCCAAGACGAAGTTTTGATATCTATTTCAATAGTATTCATACTAGTATCTATCAATGGAGAAAGTTTTTGTATTTATCTGAATAGTATTCATACTAATATATATTAATGGATTGTTTATGTTTCAAATGCAAATGATCTCCCAATTTGCAAGATACTCTTCGGCTCAAAAATTTCGTTGAAACCAGGAAAATTTTGATTGCAATATGTACATAATGCAACAAGGAACATGAATTTGCATTGTGGTCTCAACGAAATAAATTCCTTATCATTTATTCATATTGTATTCATTGCAATGACATAAGAAAATGGCAGCTCTCCATAAACATCAATATCTAAATTAAATTAAAGGCAATCAAAATTTGTTGTGACTTTAAGTAATTAAAGCATAAATTGCAAACTACGGAACTCCTAGGTTGCAAGATGTATATGACGGAAACCAGACATATTTGTTGAATACCACAAACCCAAACATAACTTCCTAAGCTTTGTCAAAGAGGAAGTTTTCTGTATTTTTTCCAATAGTACTGATATTAGTATATATGCACAGATATTATCAAATAGAACAAGCTGCAATTTATCCAAGATACTTCACAGGAACATTGCGTCAACAGTTCAACTGCCTTGTTGTAACTCATGAATTCAATCTATTTAAGGAACCCGAAGAATGGGAGCATAACGGGTCCTCCAATTTCTTTCTTTAAATACAGAGCTGACGCCACATAATTATGGCCTATGAAAAAGTATTTTTAAATGTAAAATGTAAAGAAAGAACAGACCATGTTTTATTTAGATTGAAGTAGTGAGAAGCACAAAGAAAATCTTGTCCTTCATGTTTAACGACACAGGGGAAGAAGGTACAAAATACAATTGAAACAAATACCAGAAATTGGAAAATACTATTAAGAAGTAAAACGAAATTATTCTATATTCAAATAAGATGTGTTACAAAATACAATTGAGGCTATTTGCGACAATGATTGCGATTTCTCCTGTCGTTGACCAATTAAAGATATGTACATTGATGAAATTTCTTCGCACTTTTCTTGATGTTCAAACTCTTTATTCATAAAAAAAGAGTTGAATATCAATTTTGGGTTTTCTACTTAATCAGTGCTGCGAAGTACATCTATCCTAGTTTTTTGAATACCTTGTTTCTTCCAGATATGGCTTGCTTGCAATGGCTTCTTATTCAACATTCCATTCTTTATCAAGTATTAATTTCCTTCTTCCATCGAAAAGTTGGGGTTTAAGGTGTTTTCTTTGCAATGTTCCTGAGCATTCACATCCGAGACAACTTAGAAATGCGATCTAGGCCAATTTCAAAGTGAACGGAGTCGTTTTATGTCACAATAGTTAAGGCAGGGGAAAAAAATTCAAGTATATAGTGACTGTTATTCTCCCTGTATTCGATCGTCTGTTTGGTTGAGAATCCTGCCTGAGGATTTGTATGTGGATCTTCTTTGCTTTATTACAATAAATTGGAAGAAACGTCCAACCCAGATGCAAAATGAAAATCGGTTGAGGTACATAAATTCTTCGGGTAGCTGAGGTGTGGCAAGTGCATCAAATGTTGCAGAATGCACCATAATGCATCAAAATATATCTTTCCTCATAGCGGGCGAGGTATGGCGGCCCACAGAAAGGTCTGGAATGTTCGGAGGTGACGCCTAATATGTGGACTCTGCAACTACATCTAGAGGAAACCAAACAAACTTTGACAAAGAACATGGCTTTCTGTCAAGTCAGCTACTGGAGCCACATGCAGGTCATCAAAGTATGAAATACAAACTCTTGTAGTGATAATATGGCGTTTTATCCACCCATACAGATTTTGTTACCAGCCTCTGAGGAAGACAAATACTTGTGCGATCTCTACAATTCAATGCAGTGGAAAAATCTATGTTGTTGGAAGAAGCTATATACTTAAACGAAGAACTATCTTGCAGGTGACCTAAAAATCGATTACAATTCCCAGCAATAAAACAAAGAAGTTCAACAAACAAATTTCTAGGCAGCCTTTTCAACCAATCAAAGCATCGAACACAGGGAGAACACCAAACATACTTGTTCTTTTTTTTTATCCTCTCTGAGTTTCTCTTGTATACCAAACTTTTTTTTTACTCAAATCTCACATCACATAAAACTAGTCTCTCTTCTTTCATCTTCCCCTCAATCGCATATCGAAGTTGTCTTACATGTCCATGACCAAGAACATTAGAACGAAGGCACCCTAAACCGCAACTCTTTGATCATAGAGAGAAATGGAAATAAGTATTTAAAAGCAAGGTTGGATGGTCCTCCGTACATTTTGTGTTGATTCATTTTAATGACAGATGTTCTCGATATTTTCAGTTATTAATTCCAATATTTTTTAATATGTACACTGAATAGTGACTAGCATCACGTATTAAAATTCCCATATCTAAGAAGATTCTCAAATCTGACATATAAGATATGCACAATATTAAAGAGGGACATGACATGAAGGCCTCTGTAGTTCACACGTTCGTGAACTATGCTAAAGCTTTTGAGAAAACTAAAATTGCACAAGAAAAAAAATAAAAATAAAAAGTATTTTCGCCAATTCAAAATTCAGGAAAAAAGAAATTACCAGATCCCATAATATTCGGCTGTCTATTCATTTTAATGGAAGATGTCCTCGCGCTTTCCAGTTATTAATGCCCATCATTTCGAAATGCACAATATTAAAGAGGGACATGACATGAAGGCATCTGTGGGTGACATGTTCATGAACTATGATGAAGCTTTTGAGAAAACTAGAATTGCAGGAAAAANCCATTTTCGCAACTTCAAAATGCAGGTAAAAAGAAATTTCCAGATCCCATAATATTCGCCTGTCTATTCATTTTAATGGGAAATGTCCTCGATCTTTTCAGTTATTAAAGCCCATCATTTCGAAATGCACAATATTAAAGAGGGACATGACATCAAGCTCTCTGTGGGTGACACCTTCGTGAACTATGCTGAAGCTTTTAAGAAAAACTAAAACTGCAGAAGCAAAAAAATAAAATTTTGCAAATTCAAAATGTTGGCAAAAAGGCGCTTTCATAGGTAAGACACTTTAGTGCTCAATATTCTTCAAATTCAATGACATTTTTATTATTTGAGTAAAGGGGAAAAAAATATGACAACCTAGAAGGAAGGCCATATATGAGGGACAATTAATGGGCAGAAGCCATAGAAAGAATGCAAATTGAGTATCTAATAACCACAGAACTATGTTGCGTTTGAGTCTTCAACTTTCCCTGCCTGTTTAAAACAAAAAACAAGGAAGGGTTGAATATTAACCTGTCTATTTATTTTAATGGGAAATGTCCTCGAGCTTTCCAGTTATTAAAGCCCATCTTTTCGAACCTGTCTGGTCAATTCTGACTTTTGAAAGCATATTTAATGTGTATTGGGAAGCGTTGAATGTAGCGGGGATGGAGCCCTATGTAACAGACGTTACTACTATTTTTCAATTTTTTTCGACGAGCATATGTAGAATGTATGTACAGAAGAGTAATTTGAGAATGCTATTTTTTTTGCACATGAGCCCTTTAAATTCAAATAGTTCACAAGTCCGATTGACTATTTGTATATCGTAGAACTATCTGTGCTATTTGTAGGACAAAGAACAATAGTGGCCAAAGTTAGAGCTCGCCAGCCCGAGAACCCGCGATCCAAAAAATGCTTACTATTTTTTTTTGTGTTTTTTTGTCCACCAGGGTATGTAAAACGACGTATGTAAAGTAAACTATTTCGATTATGGTAATTTTTTTGGACATGACGACCTTCAAATTCAAATAGTCCGCAAGTCCGATGGTCAATTTATATATCGGGGAACTCTCCGATTCTCAATTTTCAGCCGTCCACCCCGAGAACCCATGATGCAAAAACTGGCTAAGTATGGGACGAGGGCTCTGTGCAAGGTTTATATATCTACTTTACAAAATTACATATTTCCTATGTTTAATTTATGTTATCTAGGAAACCTATAATTTGATAAATTTCAATGTCTTCTGTCTAGGAGCCCTTCCTTTAAAGAAAACTAATTCGGAAATGCTAATGTATACACCATAGTTCGATACCACCTATCCGCCAAGCCGCGCCCATAAAATTGTCTAACTATGCAACCGAATGGCGACCGATCATAATGATCGTGGAACTCTCCATGCTATTTGCAGGGCATGGAAGAACAAAAGCCCAATTTTCAGCCCGCCACCCCGAGAACTTGTGATCATTAACCTGTGTTGTTCAGGAAACCTATAACTTCATAAATTGCATTCTCTTCTATCCAGGAGGTTTTTTTTAAAGAAAACTAATTTGGGAAAGCTAATGTATAGACCACACACGACCTATCATAGGATGCAACTAAACTGTAGTCACTTGGAATGACCACATAAGCGCGAGAAAGTAGAGTCAAATGTAGTTTACAATAGGAAAGTAAAAGGGAGAGAAGAGTTATATCTCCCACATAGCAAAAGGCAATTTCATAACTATGAAACAGTAGTAACATAGAATCCATGGAAAAAGCATCGACAACTATGAAATATATTTTGAGCTCGACAAAATCTGCTTCAAAGCGTAACAGATGCAATTGACATCGTCTGCAATTCTTTACTGTGTTATTTTATCTTAATAAGCCCAATTTTCAGCCCGCCAGCCCCAGAGGCCGTGATCATTAACCTATGCTGTCCAAGAAACCTATAATTTCATAAATTGCATTCTCTTCTGTCCAGGAGGCCTTCTTTTAAAGAAAACTAATTCGACAAAGCTAATGTATACACCAAACACGACCTGTCATAGTTTGATAGAACCTATTCGCGAAGCTGCGTCCATAAAACTGGCTAAGTACGCAACCTAAGGGCGGTCACTCGGAATGACCACATAAATGCGACAAACTAGAGTCAAATGCAGTTTACAACAGGAAAGTAAAAGGTAGAGAACAACTATATCTCCCACACAGCAAAAGGCACTCTCATAACTATGAAACCATAGTAACACAGAATCCATGGAAAACGCATCGGCAACTATGAAAAATATTTCCAGGCCTACAAACTATGTTTCAACGCATAACAGATGCAATTTACATCGCCTACAATTCTTTAGTCTGTTATTTTATCTTAATAGTATTATATGCAATCCGAAGTGCAAAAAAATGTAACTAGTGATCCAACCGAAGATGCACAATCCCAACATTGCAAACCTTGGGCAAACAAGAAAAAGCACCAAATAAGAACCCAGCCAAAAAGCACCAAAAGGCCCAAGTGCAGGCGCAGGACCGATGTAATTTTTAAACCTGTGAAGTAAAGCAATGCATATAGCTTCTTAAGCAATACAAAAATTAATCAATGGCTCATACACAGAGTACACAGAGATTTTATACCAGA
>SNQJ01S0238501.1:0-13674 GCA_010110895.2 Picea sitchensis
AAAGAAAGGTTTTCCCGGTTGAGGGTTTCCGGTAAAGATCTCTGAGTATTCTGTGTATGAGCCATTGATTAATTTCTGTATTACTTAAGAATATATATGCATTGCTTTACTTCACAGGTTTAAAACTTACAATGAGGACATGGGCACGAATCTCATCCTTGAGGCCACTAATAAAACATTCTCAGAAAAAAACATCAGACATGCCCTCTGTACGAAAATCCAATCGCTCAAAAGAGACTATAATGTCTTCCATTGTGCTAGATTGTTTCAACTTTGTCAAACGGCCTAAATGGTTGGTGTCAGTGTCAAAGCATTCATAAATCTCTACCACAAAGTGTGTCTAAGCCACATAACCTTGGCAGGAATATTTTCTCCATTGCCACCATTGCCAACGTTCTTGATCTAGATGGAGAACACCATACCAAACTTTGGCCAACTCATCTGTAATTCCATACAAAGAGAAATAATGTTTCATTTGAGTTACCCAGCCAATTGGATCCGAGCCATCAAATTTGGTCACATCCACACACGGAAGGCGTAGGTCACGTTGAAAGTGATGGGGTTGAAAATTTTGGGAATTAGAGGAAGTTTCACCTTCGGTTTGCAAAGGTGGCTCAGATGAGGGAAGATCTGCAGAGATATGCAGTTGAGTAGAAAGGTCTTGTTTGAGGTCTTGCTTGAGGTCCTCTATTTTGGCAATGATGGAGGAATGCATATTTTTATTAATGGTGGCAATATTAGCACCGAGTTGTCTCACTTCTTGTTGGGTTTCTGTGAAATTATAGTGCAAGGTATTGAAGCGAGCTTCGAAGTCTTGGCTACGTGTGTGGGTCATGATGAAGAGGGAACATGAAAAAGAGTGGGTGGGACCACACAAAAAATGGGTTATGGGTGAAGTGTATCACAATGATCAGGGCAACGAGTTGAATCCAATGAAATAAATCCCAAATTAAGGTGTTGGATGAGGGTCAGGTCCACGAGAAAAAAACATTGCTAGAAAATGATAGGTATGACTGCAATAAGAGAAAAGAGACAAATCCAATGGAATAGGTCTCAAATAATGGTGCCAACAGGATCCATACTTTTTTTTTTTAACTCCTGCGGAGTAATACTTCGATCTAAAGAATACTACAATGATGAAATGCCCAAATGCTTAACAAGAAGAAATGTGTAGTAATTTTGCAACCCGAATGTAGGAGACACAGTTACATGGCAATAGATCTTGTCTGTTCTATTTTTGTTTCTGTCCCAAAGGATAGGGTATTCAAGGGTTCTACAGATAAGGGTTTTCCCTGTGCTATATCTCTATGATATACGTGCAGGGTCCAACAATAGTACTCGGCCCAATATCTCAGGGCACCAACTAAGGAGGCTAGACCGTGCCCTTAACCGTACTACCCGACTACCCAGGTACTAGAGAGTATCTTCCCGAGCGTTGTTCTTGGTGGCACTATAGCAGTCAGGCACCCAATTGATTTATCTATGGAGGGCTTCAAGAGATCTAGGTCGATATGTATACATGTGATGTTTGATGTGCTACCACTCGAAGGGGTACCAATAGGGGTTACAAGGGTGGCCAACAAATGTGTGCTTAAGTACTACTTGTATTTCCTGCATGTATGAATCCCCGACCACGTGTTTATGCGCGTAACAACAAATCTTTGTAGCTTAAAGATTTTGGAATACGTCTCTACCTTGAAAAAAATTTAACCCACAATTTTCTGCCGAGGAAGGTGCTCTAATACCACTTGTAATATTCCAGATATAAAATAGTATACAAAATAAAAATAATTATCTAGGAATGGAAGATAAATAATGATATAACCAGAACAACACCACAATAATACCAAAATAATACCAAAATAACACCAGAAATAACACTTTGATTANGAAAAAACTTCTCATACCCTCGACTCATATTTATACTAAATATGTCTATCAAAAGAACAATCTAGAGGAAGATCCTTCTAGAAGCGGAAGATTCTATTAGGTCTTCTTACATTGGACTTTTTCTTTCTTATTGCTAGGCTTTATTAATATTGACCTTTATTACATGGAAATATATTGATCTACCTATGTGAGGGGTTAGGTCCCTAACAACTATGGTGCATATGCACATGCTCTCAAAGAAAAAATAGTAAACAACAAAATCAATTCTTTTAATAAACTACTCAATAGCCCACATAGCTTACTCATAGAATTAGCAAGGTTTATTAGTGACTATTGTACACAATTCTAGTTGGTTGTTAATGAAGGGTTGTAATCTCAAAATTATATATATGCTTGAATTACTCAAAGAACTTCCTTTGTCAACCATTACCTGCAGAGGTGGAAAATCACCACATATGTCAAGGATGTTTATGGCATATAGTGCTTTCTATTAGGGTCCTAACCTTCCCAAACCCTTAAGTGGATACATTACTATGTATTTCTATGTATGGATACCATCATTAATAAACACGGCCTATATAGTAACTATATGGACACAATTGTTGTAAGAATACTTACTAGAATGTTCTTAGGGGATAGAAAGCACTATATAAAGATGTAGAAGCATTGTAAAAGACATCTTGGAAATCATTTGTAATATGATATTTACCACAAGACTTAAAATAATCCTAATTGAATTCATCTTAACAATAGGAGAAAATATTTCATCAAAATATATACCTTTATTTTGTGCAAACCCCTTTACAACAAGTCTAGCCTTGTGTCATTTTTTTCATCCATCTTCTTCCTTCAACTTGTAAACCTATTTAATCTGCAATGCTATTTTTCTTGCAGGCAACTGAACCAAGTGCCAAGTCTGGTTATCTACTAAGGAATCCATTTCCTCTTTCATGCCTTGCTCCCACTTCTTTTTAGTGTCTACCTGCATTGCCTCTTCATAACATTCTAGTTCACCAGAATCAATCAACAATAAATAATGCAATGAAGGAGAGTATCATTTAGGGGGTCTACTTAACCTGGTAGATATTCTAACAACACTTGTAGGAGTTTGAGGTACTTGTTGCTCCTATTGTTGTACATTTTGATTTTTCGGTACCTTTGGAATTTTTTTTCAGTGATCTCATCAAGAACTGTGTATTATGGTTTTTCTTTTGCGTGTTTCTTTCCCTGCAATTGATCTTTGTATATGACCTTCTCATTGAATATGAAATCTCTACTCCTAATGATTTTGTGATTTCCATAACCCATAAGTGATAACCAAAATCATTAACACCGTATCCAATAAAGGTACACTTCTTGGATTTTGCCTCAAGCTTTGTTCTATTTTCTTTATCAATATTGTTAATGATTACAACTTCGTGAGACATTCTCCAAGACACAGACTGAGTGAGTCAACCTGCGAGAGAGGCCATGTGTTGGGTGTACCCATGATATGGGTGTGTCCTTCCTCTCTGGACTGAGATGAGACGATGTGTGCCCCTGTGTGGGGTGAGGATGCCCATGAGATGGGTGTGTCGTTCCTCTCTGGATTGAGATGAAATGATGTGTACCCATGTGTGGGGTGAAGGTGCCCATGTGATGGGTGCTCGTCAGACTCTGGATTGAGTTTTTATGACATGTGGTCTCATTCCTTGTGGACTCAGTTGAGTCAGGATTGAGATGGTACTCTAGATGATTCTCTTGTGGACTCAGTGAGATAGAGATCCATTGAGTACGACACCCATGTGGTTGAGCATAGGTGGGCGTTCCCCTAGTGGTTGAGCACTAGTGGATGTGTGAGATCCCTTGCTATATTTTCTGAGAGTAAGATTTACCTGTAACCCTAATTGTCATGTAAAGGGTACATGTCGTCTCCACCACATATGAAATATAATTAATGTTTATTATAATAATTAATTATTTTCTGAGTTATTGAGGTCGGCCCTATTGTGCGAATAGACAACACTTTTGGTCTTTCTAGTCTAGTATAAATAAAGGTGATTTCCCCATTGAGGAAATACACAAGTCACTAGTCATTTGGAAATTTCAGCAAGTACATTTTCTAGGGATGAAGTGCACACCTCTCTTGGGTGCAAGTTTCAAGGTAGTAGAGCACCCTCTTGTGTGCATTAGGGTTTCATGGTTGGAGGATATTCTATTGAGAATATAGAAAATGATTGTTGGGTTTTTCTCCCTTGTTGAGAAGGGTTTTCCCAGGATATTTCTTGTGTTATTGTGCATGGTATTTCTTCTTGTGATCTTGGTAATTGCAACAATTATGAATGGTGTAGCTGCATTTGTTTATGGTTCAAGTACATGACTAAAATGAAATAAACCTCATGCTTGAGCCAAGAATAGTGAAAATTCAACATGGTATCAGAGAATAGGTCTTGAAGAATTCATTGCACAAGCCTTCAAAGAAATCTATCCTCTTTTCTACAAAACCGGACGTCCTCCTAGGGTTTCCAGAAATCTGTGCGACCCTCTCTTGTTTGGCTATTTCAACACCTTATACTTGATATTTGGGTCTAAAAATTGTATGGGAGTGTACGCCCTCCTTCAACGCACCTCCAACAAGCTTCAGATTGCAATTCCGAGAATTTTGGATTTTTGGCCCTAGGGTTTCGCAATTTTCTGTAGAAAATTCATATTTAGGGTTTTTGCAGCTCATTGAAGGATCTTTTCAGCTCACCAGTGTTATTCTAACTTTCAAGGCTTATTTTTGGTAGTCATAAGCCCAACGAAACCTAATATTGATATCTTATCCTAGCCGTTAGGTTTCCTAGCCTAGTTGGTAAGGGTTTGTGAAGAATATGAAAATATGATGAACATAACTATGATGGAAGATAAGCTTGATGGATCAAGAAAATACAGTTCCTGGAAGCCAAGACTTTAGAGAGATGAATACATCAAGGAATAAGCCTTCTTATTCATTTCAACACTCTCAGGTATGGTTCCTACTGATGATGATAATTGGTTAATTGACAGTGGTGCCTCCAGGCACATGACCAGATTTAGAGATCACCTGACAGATCTTGTTGAGAAAGAGACCAATCTACATGTTGTTTTTGGAGACAATTCCAGATATAATGTGAAAGGGGTTGGAACTTCCACTTTCCAACTAGATTTTGACATACCTCTTTAGTTAAGTGAGGTACTATATGTACCTGGGATGAAGAGGAGCCTTGTCTCCTTTTCTTCCTTAGAAGATAAAGGCTACAAGGTTACCTTTTCTAAAGGCAAATTTCTTGCATGGCACAAGGAATCACATATAAATTATTCCAGAGTAATTGGTGTTTGAGAAAAAATCTTATATAGGTTGACTATCAGACTAGTCTTGGCACTGTTACATGATACTATCAGCTTGAGTGAGCTATGGCATAGGAGACTTGCTCACATTCATTGTAGATCCCTTCCAGCTCCAAGGAAAATGGTAACAGGCCTTCCAGAGATACAGATTCAACATAAAGGTGTTTCCATAGGTTGTGCACTTGGAAAGAATGTCAAGGGATCCTTCTTGAGAAGTGACAATAGATCCAAGGAAATCTTGGACTTGATACATTTAGATGTGTGTGGGCCAATGATTGTTGCCTCCCTGAATGGATATTTGTACTATGTACTCTTCATAGATGATCACTCTCAAAAAACCTATATTTACTTCCTGAAGACCAAGGATGGAGTCCTTGCAAGATTTCAATAATTCAAATCTCAGGTTGAGAAACTGACCGGAAGAAAGATCAAGGTACTAAGATCAAATAATAGAGGAGAATACATCTCCAAGGATTTCAGTAATTTCTGTATTGAAGTAGGGATCAAGAGGGAGTACACAGTTCCCTACAACCCTAAACAAAATGGGGTTGCAGAGAGGAATAACAGAACCATCATTGAGACAACTAAAGCGATGATACATGATTAAAGTCTACCTATGATTCTGTGGGAAGAAGCATGCATGGCAACAGTATATGTTCAAAACAGGAATCCTCACCAGATTTTGAGGAACATAACTCCTGAAGAAGCCTTCACTAGAGTGAAGCTTGAGATTGGACACTTCGAGATATTTGGGTGCCCAATATACTTTCATGTACCGAAAGAGAAGAGATCCAATATATAACCTTCAAGGAGAAAGGGTACATTTGTGGGATACAATGAATCTTCAAAGGAATATCAGATCTACATCCCTAGTCCGAGACAGATTGAGGTAAGCAGAGATGTTATCTTTGAAGAAGAGATAGCCTTTCAAATATCCAGAGAATATCAGATGGATATTGATAGTGAGACAAAACCTTCTCCCCCTTCAGCAGTTTAGAGGGATACAACCATTATTTTAGTTGATCTAGTTGATCCAATTGCTTTAGTCGATATTCCCAGAGACATTGAAGTAGGCCATAAAAGGCTTGCCTCGGCTCAACAAACTCTGCAAGAGGAAGAGGGCCATGCAAATCCTCAAGGAACATACCAGATAGAAAGAGACTAAAGAGATTTTTGAGCTATTTTCCAGTCATGAGCCACATCATTTATTCTGATCCTTCTTGTCATGGAGAAGCGATAGGTCAGTAGGTATGGCAAGATGCCATGGAAGAAGAATATCAGTCCATCTTGAAGAATGATCCGTGGGATATTGTTCTGAGACCAAAAGGAAAGTTTGTAGTAACTTCCAAGTGGATCTATAAGATCAAGCATGCAACTAATGGAAGTGTCGAGAAATACAAAGTGAGATTTGTAGCCATAGGATTCTCATAGGTGGAAGGAATTGACTATAAGGAGACATTTGCTCTAGTATCCCGATACACTTCCATCCGTACTATCATTGCACTAGATATATTCTATGTAGTGAATGTACTTAGTCAATTCATGGCTCAACCGAGATAGACTCATTGGATAGTAGTGAAGCATGTATTGAGATATCTATGAGGCACAATTGGATATGGCCTGAGATATTCCTCCAATGTAGACTTGAGTTTGTAGGGATATGTCGATGTAGATTAGGCAAGGAGCACAGTGGACCAAAAGAGCACATCCGGTTGTTTTTTTACCTTGGAGTCTGCTATGGTTTCCTGGTGCAACAGGGAACAAAGCTCTTTGGCCTTGAGTACCACAGAAGAAGAGTATATAGAATTGAGTGTGTCAGCTCGTGAAGCAGTGTGGCTTCACAAGATCCTGATAGATTTATTTGATCATGAGATGTATCCTACCATTATTCATTGTGATAACTAGAGTTGTGTGAAGATCTCTGAGAATCCTGTGTTTCACGATAGATCGAAACATATTGAGATAAAATATCATTATATTAGAGACAAGGTGGAGAGGAAAGAAATACACGTGCAATACCTTCCTACACATGAGCAGATTGCAGAGATATTCACCAAACCACTTGCCAAGATGAAGTTCGAGTACTTCTGTGAGAGACTTGGCCTGGTGGAGAATGCCTCCCTAGTTGAGAGGGAGTGTTGATGATTACAACTTCATGAGACATCCTCCAGGACACAAACTGAGTGAGTCGACCTGTGAGAGGCCCATGTGTTGGGTGTGCCCATGAGATGGGTGTGTCGTTCCTCTCTAGACTAAGATGAGAGGATGTGTGCCCATGTGTGGGGTGAGGATTCCCTTGAGATGGGCGTGTCGTTCCTCTTTGGATTGAGATGAAATGATGTGTACCCCTCTGTGGGGTGAAGGTTCCCATGTGATTTGTGTTCATCAAACTCTGGATTGAGTTGTTATGGCGTGTGGTCTCTTTCCTTGTGGATTCAGTAGAGTCATGCTTGAGATGGTACTCCAGATGATTATCATGTGGACTAAGTGAGATAGAGGTCTGTTGAGTAGGACGTACATGCGGCTGAGCACAGGTGGACGTGCCCCTAATGGTTGAGCACTAGTGGATGTGTGCGATCCCTTGCTATATTGTCTGAGAGTAAGATTTACCTGTAACCTTAATTGTGATGTAAAGGGTACAGGTCGGCTCCACCATATGTGAAAGATAATTAATGTTTATTGTAATAATTAATTATTTTCTGAGTTATTGAGGTCGGCATGTTGTGCCAATAGACACTACTTTTGGTCTGTCCTGTCTAGTATAAATAAAGGTGATTTCCCCATTGAGGAAATACACAAGTCACTTGTCATTTGAAAATTTCAGCAAGTACACCTTCTAGGGATGAAGTGCGCACCTCTCTTGGGCGCAACTTTCAAGGTAGTAGAGCACCCTCTTGTGTGCATTAGGGTTTCATGGTTGGAGGATCTTCTCTTGAGAATATAGCAAAGGATTGTTGGGTTTTTCTCCCTCGTTAAGAAGGGTTTTCTTAGGATATTTCTTGTGTTCTTGTGCATGGTATTTCTTCTTGTGACCTTGGTAATTGCAACAATTTTGAATGGTTTAGATGCATTTTTTATGGTTCAAGTACATGACTAAAATGAAATAAACCTCATGCTTGAGCCAATCATAGTGAAAATCAAACAAATATGGACAAATGCTTCATAACCGAAATTCTTCAAAACATAATAGTTTACCTTTTTACCTGTCCATTCCTCCTCTAGAATTCCACCATCCAAAGAGCTTGAAGGTCCTCTGTTTAAGTAAACAACAATATCTACAAAATCTTCCCATAACTGTAAGGGAAAACCAACATGCAATCTTATACTCCTTCCACGCTCCATGATTGTCCTATTCATCCTTTATGACACCATTTTCTTGTGGTGTTCCTGGAACTGTTTTCTCTCTACGAATCCCATGGTATGAACAATAATCATTCAACTCCTTGCTGCAAAGTTCACCTCCATTATCTGATTTGAGACACTTCAACCTTTTTCCTGTCTCATTATCAACCAAAGCTTTCAATTTCTTAAAAGTATTAAAAACATTATATTGTTTTTGAATGCAATAAACCCAAGTGGTTTTAGTTGCATCATCAATAAAAGTAACATAATAATGAGAGCCACCAAGAGATGATAATTGAGTTGGTCCCCATACATATGTATACACAATATCTAACCTTTCACTCTTCTTTTATCTTCTGACTCTGAGAAATCTGACTCTCTTCGGTTTTCCATAAACACAATTCTCACAGAAATCCAAATCAATTTGTTTAAGATCTGGCAACAAATTTATTGTGTGAAGTATCTGAATCCCCTTCTCACTGATGTGTCCAATCCTATGATTCCATAGTGTTGTATCCACTCCTTTAGAATATAAAGAGATAGAATATTCATCATTACTAGTACATAAATACATTGTACCTACCTTCTCTCCTTTTTCTATAACCAATGATCCTTTGGTGACCTTCCACACCTTAACTGTAAATATAGATATACAAACTTCACTTTCCAGCTGACCTATTGAAATTATATTTTTCCTTAGATCTAGTACATATCTTACCTCTTTCAAGAACCATTGGTTTCCATTCTTTTTCTTTATTTGTACCTTACCCATTCCAACAATTTTTCATGGTGCATCATCACCCAAATGAACATGTCCAAAATCACCATGAACATAATCTAGAAAATATTTCCTATGGGTCATGGAATGAAATGAAGCCCCTGAATATACTACCCAAGACTCAGAAATATTATCTACAGAAAGAATCAAATCATCTTGTAACACATCACATGTTACATTTTCTTCTTGATTTTTCTGTTTTTTTCCATCTCTTTGTTTCTTTGGACCTCTGCAATGTTTCTTCAGATGTCCTTTCTTCCCACAATGCCAACACTCTATCTTTCCCAGTCTGGATTTGGATCTTCCCTTCCTAGAATTCCCATGGTTCCCTGATCCCTTTCCTCTATCCTTTTTTCTTCCCTTGTTCTCCACAGTTAATGCATTACCTGGTGTCTCCCCTGTGATTTTCCATTGCATTTCCTCACTAAGGATAAGACCAACAATATCATCAAATTTTAACCATAGACAAAGTTACTTACAGCCATGACCAAGACATTCCATCTTTCTGGAAATGAACACAAGATTAGAAGAGCCATGACCTCATCATCAAAGTCCACTTTTACAGAACTTAGTTGATTAGTAACCATATTAAATTCATTTAAATGATCTACAACAAACCCACCTTCTGACATCTTCATATTAAACAATATCTTCATTATAAATACCTTATTGGACGTTGAGGTTTTTTATTACAGTTTAACCAATGTGTCCATCATATCCTTCCTTGTCTTTTCTTTTGAAATATTGAAAGCCACTAATGCTACCAGGCTCAATCGTATCGTTCCTAGTTCCTTTTTGTCAAGAACCTCCCATTCTTCATCCTTCATGGCATCGACTTCTTTTCTATTCCACCCAATGGTAGGAACATATACTTATGATATACATAATTTTCCATCTACATCTTCCATAACTGGTAGTTTTTGACATTAAATTTCTCGACCCTAAACTTTCCATCTTCCACCATTTCTCCCACTCAGACCAAGAACCCTTTTTTCCTACAAGTTACCTTACGCTCTAATACCGGTTGTTAGAAAAATAAGATCGTGGAGAAATAAAATAAAAAAAATGTGAAAACAAAACATAGAAGATACACAATACAATAGAGACACAGATATACATGGTTCACCCAGTGTGGGCTATGCCCACTAGAGAAATTTACAGGTCCTTCCTTTTTATTATTCAACAAAATGAAGGGATACAACCTACAACTCAACCATTGTAGCTTCCTCTCATTTCTCTCGCATTCTCCTCTCTTAGAACACAACATTCGCAATAATACACAACCACAATAAAATTCCCTAATAAGAGAGGGTTTCCTTCTAAGTAAAAAAACCCTAAAAAATAACTTCTACCGTCAGATCTGCGACCTTATAATGAACAATCCAGATTGACTACAAAATTACAATATTTTACAAGACAATTTTTCCCAATATTACAAAAATTGTCGTCACCCCCCCTACACCACCCTAGCGATAGTTGTTGGGGGGGGGAATCCCCCCCACACCCCTCGTTAGGGAATGGGGTCGAAGCACGACTGAAACAAACCTATGAATCAGGAAGATAATCATGCTCCACAACCAACATGACAAGGGACCCCCTCTATAAAGTGATTTGACTACTAAATTCTATGAAGGTATACATACCATACCCCCCTCTGAATTTGAACTTGTGACCCCTTAGGATGAAATGAATTTTATTAACCATTAGGCCCACTTAGGTTGGGAAAAAAAATATTATCAATATACTAACCTCCTCCATCAATGTTGATGTCTATTTCCCTCCATGGGCCCATAATAAGTCTTCTTTCAACTCGATCATATGTGAGGGTCACAATAAATAGGATGGGAATGCCTATCTTTTCCATGTACCCTCTTTTGTTCAGACTTTGTTGTAGGGCCTTAACGCCCAACCCCTTCCCTAAAATCACTTGAAGGTTCCTCCTAGTAGAATAATGATATGAATGTTTTGTGTTGCACTAGGCTACAGGTGAAGGTGGATATATATGTCTAAGTATGGTTGATGTTTTTTGCTATGGGAGGATATTGGGCAAGGAGGTTAGGCCTCCACCTAGTATGATGAGGACCTAGTAATGGGTCATGCCTAACATTTTCTCTATTTCGTGTGGACCCACAACCCACACCTCGAAATTCACTAATGTCAAAGTAGTTGACATGGTGACCTAAAATAAACTATACCCATAATTGTCTAAGGAAATATCGAGACACCTTAAAAATTCCCTATTTTAGTCCCAAGTTTAAGTAATGTATAATGTAGATATGATATATGGTCATGGGCCAAGCGATGTAATATGTGAACATGTATATTGAAAATTGATAAATAAAAATGTGATGCCAACTTCAAATGGAAACAAACATAGATATCGGGGTTGAGTTATCCATAAGAGAGGAGGGGTCTAAGGGGGATCTTAATCATGGGTTGTAAATCCCAAACCTTTTTCCTAATTTTCTTATTGTTTTGAGTGAACCTCCTATTTATTCCCTTAAGTGTAGAAAATCCCAATCTATGAATACTTGTAAGAGGGTGGGTAGAAGATTCACATCCCATAGTTATTGATAGGTGGGAATGAGTACAATAATCTTAGGGAAGATTGTGAGTCAAGTAAGGAGGAATATAGGGGACATTCATATGGGATAGGAGGGGATTTTGGAAAGACCATTTTTAGGCATGGGAATGGGAGACAACAAAGGAGGAGAGAATTATAGCTTGGAGGAAAAATGGTGAAATTTTCAACAACTAGTGGGAGTTGTTGAAGGTGGAAGAAGCAAGTTGTCAGGATTGTAGAAGAGGCAGGTTGTCAGGCTTGTAGAGTTAACTCCCTGTGTGAGAGTTTTCACTAGAGAAACAAGTTTGTTGTTGTTAGTTTTTCTTGGTATCTGACATCCTCAGAGTCACCAACAGAGATATTCTTGGCCAACCTGTGATGGAAGTCATTATAAAAGAATGGTACAACCCAAGGGATTATTGCAAAGAAGGGGGTACATTCCTTGGTTTGGGTAGGTTCATAGAAAGAAAGATAAAGGAGTTGGGATATCTATAAGAAATATTAGCTGGTTGTGGGAATATTGAGTTGCGAGTGGAAAATGGAGAGAAACCCTCTTTTATGGATTCCTAGCCCCAGCTCGTGGGTGACTTTCTGTTTAGGCTTGGAACAAAAATTTTGTAGTTTGGTAGAACATCCCTCCTCTACAATGGGTTGCACAATTGTTATAAAGGATAAGTGTTTTACCCTATGTCTACGTTAGGTTAATGGTTTATTTTGTTGTGCAATAACTCTGTGTTTGAAATGATTTATATGTTGTTGTATGGGAATTGATTAGCGACGTGTCTGTTTTTATTGAAATCGTTTCTATATGCAAGGCATTTTTAGCTTGTTGCATGTTTTAATTTAATGGTATCAAAAAAAGAAATAAAACTATTGGGTTAAATAGTGGGGAATGTCACACACCTACCTACTATTGTAGGGAGGTTTTTCAAATTCCATAAAATACCTATCCATCCAATTGCCTAAAAATGGTTAGTAGATGCACTAATCCATACAAATGCATCTCTTTGTGACTAGTGGTTGTAATATAGTTCTCGGGTTAATAGACAATATCATCATCTATTGTCTTGAAATGTTGGTGTCTCTAACTCTGTTTTTATCTAGACTTGTCCTACAATATTCATACATTTTGGCCCTGTAATAAAAAATACGTGTTAGTTGGCCTTAGGAAATTGTAATAAAATAAAAAATGGTGTTTAGGGATGTGGCTAGTGACAACCATGAGGGATCTTTGGTATTTCTTAAGTCTTGTATAAGACTTCTTATAGACCTCAACCCTGCATCAATTTCAATGTTTATGTCTCTTGGTTATAGATTGGGTTTTGGTGTGTGTTCATGTGGTAATGTTGGGTTTGGGTTTTCTCTAGGTTCCATGTTAATTATGTATGCTGCAATTTAATAAAGGGGAAATCGATTTTTTATATATTTTTATAATTTAAACAAATTATGAAATAAAAAATAAACAAATCCAATCAAAATAATTACCTGGAACCAATTTATGACCACGTCGGTAGAGTCTAGCAATGATTTTTCAAGCTCTCCTAAATTTTCACTCCTAAATTTGCTCAAGAACTCTTAAAATGCATGGCGCAGTCTATTGGTGAAATGGACTAGTCATGAGTTTTTACAAAAATTGCCCAACGAGAGCGGACATGCATTCTTAGAGAGCACATGCATTCTCTGAAATGCACACACATTCTTAGGAATGCACATGCATTCTTAAGAATGCCTACGTGGTGTTGATTTGACAACC
>SNQJ01S0238502.1:0-13674 GCA_010110895.2 Picea sitchensis
GAACCCTCGGCCATGCATGGCCGAGAGTTTCAGTTAACTCACCCATAGCTTTTTGTTCCATCGGCAACTTTCCTTTCTTCATGTTTTTGTCGGTCCACGCGGGCTGTTTTGGGTCAACCAGCATGTACACACGTGAAGTAATGGATTAGGGCATGTGGGCCTTTATAAAAGAGAATTTTGAAAGAGTTGTTCAGCAGTGCTTTGGCAAAGAAAGGATATGAGTCGACCTGATGCCAAGTAAGCATGTGTGGTGCAATTTAGGGTTATAACAGTGAGGGGTGCTCTAGATAAAATACTATGCCAGGAATCCAACAAAGATGACAGTTCCTCAATCTGAGTCTCGGTTTTTGTTTTATGCCCAGTTGCAAGTCGCATCCCAAACCATTTCAGGGACTCTTGGTCAATTCCCGCTTAGGGCATAAAATACTAATGGAGCAACATTTTTTATTTTTGTGAGATTTTGCAAGCTTGTTTAGGCATGGAATAGGTGACCAAATTATCCATCCACTCCCGAGGAATGGTTTCATAAATTGGCCCCTTAATCCAAATGTTGCATTGCTTCAAACTGAGCAAAACACTAGTTCTCGAAATCTATGATTAAAGAAACTTCTGAGGCATGGAACCCATGTGTCAGGGGTGCTCTAGATGAAATCATATCCCAGGAATCCATTGGATTCGACGTTTCCTCAATCCGAGTCTTGATATTCATTATATGCCCAGTTGCAAGTCGCATCCCAAACCATTTCAGGGACTCTTGGCCAATTTCTCCTGAGGGCATAAAAACCTAACGAAGCAGCATTTTTGAGTTCCGTGAGATGCTACAACATTTTTAGGCGTGTACTAGGTGACTATATTTTCCATCCACTCTCGAGGCACGGTTTCATAAATTGGACCCCTTTATCCAAATGTTGGTATTCTTCAAACTAAGAAAAACACTAGTTCTCAAAATCAATGAGTAAATCAACTTCTGAGGCATGGCACCCAGGAGTAAGGGGTTCTCTAGCTGAAATCCTATGCCAAGAATCCATCGAAGTCGACATTTCCTCAATCCGACTCTCTGTTTTCATTTTATGCCCATTTGCAAGTCGCATCCCAAACCATTTCGAGGACTCTTGGGAATTCCTCCTTGAGGCATAAAAGCCTAACGGAGCAACATTTTTGAGTTCCATGGGATTATACATGCTTGTTTAGGCATGAACTAGGTAACCACATTTTCCATCTGCTCTCGGGGCATGGTTTCATAAATTGGACCCCTAAATCCAAATGTTGCATTGCTTCTTACTGAGCAAATCACTAGTTATCGAAATCGATGAAAAACACAACTTCTGAAGGGTTGGAACCGAGAGTGAGGGGTGATATAGCTAAAATCCTATGCCAGGAATCCAACAGAGACGACGGTTCCTCAATCTGAGTCTCAGTTTTCATTTTATGCTCAGTTGCAAGTCACATCCCAAACAATTTCGGGGACTCTTGGCCAATTACCGCTCAGGGAATAAAAGACTAACGAAGAAACATTTTTGAGTTTCATGAGATGATGCAAGATTGTTTAGGCATGGACTAGGTGACCAAATTATCCATTCGCTCCTAAGTCATTGTTTCATAAATTGGCCCCTTAATCCAAATGTTGCATTGCTTCAAACTGAGAAAAACACTAGTTCTTGAAATCAATGATTAAAGAAACTTTTGAGGCATGGTACCCCTGAGTGAGGGGTGCTCTAGATGAAATATTATCCCAGGAATCCATCGGAGTCGACGATTCCTCAATCCGAGTCTCGATATTCATTATATGCCCAGTTGCAAGTCGCATCCCAAACCATTTTGGGGACTCTTGGCCAATTGCTCTTGAGGGCATAAAAACCTAATGGAGCAACATTTTTGAGTTCCGTGAGATGATCCAAGATTGTTTAGGCATGGAATAGGTGACTGTATATTCCATCTGCTCTCGAGACATGGTTTCATAAATTGGACCCCTTAATCCAAATGTTGGTTTGCTTCAAACTGAGCAAAACACTAGTTCTTGAAATCAATGGGTAAAGCAACTTCCGAGGCATGGCACCCAGGAGTTAGGGGTTCTCTATCTGAAATCCTATGCTAGTAATCCATCGAAGTCGATGGTTCCTCAATCCAACTCTCTTTTTTCGTTTTACGCCCAGTTGCAAGTCACATCCCAAACCATTTCGAGGACTCTTGGCAATTCATCCTCGGGGCATAAAAGCCTAACAGAGCAACATTTTTGAGCTCCATGATATATTGCATTCTTGTTTAGGCATGGAATAGGTTACCACATTTTCCATCCACTCTTTAGCCATGGTTTCGTAAATTGGACCCCTAAATCCAAATGTTGCATTTCTTCTTATTGAGCAAAGCACTAGTTACTGAAATCGATGAAAAAAACAACTTTCGATGGGTTGGAACTAGGAGTGAAGGGTGCTCTAGATAAAACCCTATGCTAGGAATCCAACAGATATGACGGTTCCTCAATCTGAGTCTCAGTTTTCATTTTATTCCCAGTTGCAAGTCGCATCCCAAACCATTTCGGGGACTCTTGGCCAATTCCCGCTCAGGGCATAAAAGAATAACGGAGCAACATTTTTGAGTTTTGTGAGATGTTGCAAGCTTGTTTAGGCATGGAATAGGTTACCTAATTATCCATCCACTCCTGAGGCATGGTTTTGTAAATTGGCCCCTTAATCCAAATGTTGCATTGCTTCAAACTAAGAAAAACACTAGTTCTCGAAATCAATGATTAAAGCAAGTTCTGAGGCATGGCACATGTGAGTGAGGGGTGCTCTAGATGAAATCCTATCCTAGGAATCCATTATATTTTATGGTTCCTCAATCTGAGTCTTGATATTCGTTATATGCCCAGTTGCAAGTCACATCCCAAACCATTTAAGGGACTCTTGGCCAATTTCTCCTGAGGGCATTAAAATCTAACGGAGAAGCATTTTTTAGTTTCGTGAGATGATGCAAGATTGTTTAGGCGTTGACTAGGTGACTATATTTTCCATCTGCTCCCGAGGCACGATTTCATAAATTGGACCCCTTAATCCAAATGTTTGTTTGCTTGAAACTGAGCAAAACACTAGTTCTCGAAATCAATGAGTAAAGAAACTTTTGAGGCATGGCACCCAGGAGTGAGGAGTTTTATAGCTGAAATCCTATGCCAGTAATCCATCGGAGTCAACTGTTCCTCAATCTGAGTCTCAGTTTTCATTTTATACCCAGTTGCAAGTCACATCCCAAACCATTTCGAGGACTCTTGGCAATTCATCCTCGGGGCATAAAAGCCTAATAGAGAAACATTTTTGAGCTCCATGAGATTCTTCATCCTTGTTTAGGCATGGAATAGGTGACCACATTGTCCATCCTCTCCTGAGGCATGGTTTCATAAATTGTACCCCTCAATACAAATGTTGCATTGCTTCTTACTGAGCAAAGCACTAGTTATCGAAATCGATGAAAAAAACAACTTCTGAGGGGTTGGAACCGGGAGTGAGGGGTGATCTAGCTAAAATCCTATGCCAAGAATCCAACAGAGATGACGGTTCCTCAATCTGAGTCTCGGTTTTCATTTTATACCCAGTTTCAAGTCACATCCCAAACCATTTCGGGGACTCTTGGCCAATTCCCGCTCACGGCATAAAAGACTAACGAAGGAACATTTTTGAGTTTCGTGAGATGTTGCAAGCTTGTTTAGGCATTGACTAGGTGACCAAATTATCCATCTGTAACATCCAGCTCTTGCGCACTTTGCGCAAACTTATTCTTTGAGGACACTTGCTTGCAAGTGATACAAATTATTATACTATTGCTCGTTGATTATGATTATGAGGCATTATGGATGTGATTATATGTTATTTTTTTGTATTGACTTAGACAGGTGATATTGACTCGGTTCTCCTGAGTGTGCAGGATTTGGACCTTGAGGATGTTGAGGCATCGATGAAATATTTGGACTCTAGATTGAGTCAGGGAGTGGACTATTGGGGTTTGATTGTTGTATATATATGACATATGTGCATCTGATTAGATGTTATGATTATGGATTTTGTTCTTACATTATTCGTTGATGAAGCAGGTTGACGACATCTTTCTGACCAGACTCACATGTGGAGTAGAGGGGTCACGCATGACTACCAGAGACGTTGAGGGAGAGGTGCAGACAACAACCCTGCCACAACCTACTAGCACTCCCTCCATGGCTCAAATTGTAGGTTAATGACTACCTATTTCAATAAGACCCACGATGTCATGAGGGAATACTGCGACAGTCACTCACCATGATTATAAGGGGTGTGCAATAAGGCAGGGGCCTTATTCCTTAGAGGCTTGTAGTCTCCCATAAGATCACCTGGCGGAGTATTGACTCTAGGGGTTTTTATGTCTACCAAGTTAGTCAAGAGGCGAGTGGCACCCATGGAGCACAGAGTGCCTCCTGAAGGGCACGTCGCGCTAGAAAAACAAAATGAGGCGAGTGGCACCCTTGGAGCACGTAGTGCATCCTAAAGGGCACGTCGCACAAGGGAAATAGAATGAGGTGAGTGGCACCCTTGGAGCACCTAGTGCGTCCTGAAGGGAACGTCACATTGTTAAATAATAAATGAATAAACCCATATGGCCTTAGACCGAATAATATGATGAGAAAGTTTTAAAACAATTTCCCTAATAAAATGTCGCTCGGCCTAGGAAAATAAAGTCTAGGTCTAAGTGATACTTGTGATAATATATATATATATATAATAACGATAATCATCATTAATCATGTGATGAGAAGGGGGTAAGCAATTCAATTAATTTATAAAAATATTTTGGGGGATAAAATTTAAAAAGGGCGAAAAAGGGGAAATAATTGTTTTGTTACATATGCTAATTAAAAAGAAAAAGGGGAAAAAGGTGATTTTCTACACTTGCCAATTTGAGTTTTCACTGAAAAGGGAAAGAGATAAATTTAAAAGAATTAGGAAACTAGGAAAAAGAGGGAACATAAAAAGAAAGGGAAACATAAGGAAAAAGCAGAAAGACTTAGTAAGATATCTAGCATTTAAGAACTTTCTAAATTAAACTCAACTAGTAAATTAGTAAGGGGGTAAGTCATTAATTTGTGTAAGGGAATATGAGGACACCTAGGAGGGATTCTAGGAATTCTTTTAGGAGGGTGAAGGAAATATGAGTAATTAATTAATTAATGAAATTAATTTATGGTGCAATGAAGGGGATGGGTGACACATGTATATGGTGCAATAAAGGGGATGAGTGACACATGTATGGGGAGGATTTTATGGAATTAAATTATTAAACAATAAAATTAAAATGGGAATTTGGGAAAGCAAATTACTTAGAAAGTCTATATAAAGGATGGAGGAGGAGGATGATAGATCTCTTCTGTGATGCGTAACATTGCACTGTAGGATTTTAGACTTGACTAACTTAGCTTGTGGGAGTTGGGATACCCATCTCGGCGAGGAGTGGTAGCTTGGCCTTACAAGGCGAGCTAGGAGCTAGTTGATCTTTGGTTTAGTGTGTGTGTCCCCTTAGAGGCTCGGGGGGCTAAGGGGGAAGAAGAGTACCCCTCGCTTTGGTTGAGAGGTACCGGTGAAGTCTCACCGGTCGACAAGCAAGAGTTGCACGGAGCGCGCGAGACGACAACTCAGAGCGGACGACTTGGGTTATCATACGCTTACTTTTATTCTGCATGGTAGATTATTAATATACTTTACGCTTTTAATTCTGTACTTTTAATTGGGTAAAGAAAATGTTGACTTAGCATTTCAACCGATAACTTATTTTCCCCATAAGCCTTAAGCTCATTGTTTGACTTGATTCCTTTGGGTTTCAAACCCTAGATGTTGTGATTTCCCGATTGGTTTTATTGATTTTTTGTGAAGAGTTGTTCTTTTTACTTTTTCCTCACCCCTAGTTCGTCAGTCCACGCCTGAGCAGTTGGCCAGGAGCCGAATCAATGGTCATCACTTCGGTGCATAGTGACCTATAGATTCTAATGCCCTGCTTTTTTGTGCGTGGATGAGGAGCGAAGGATGATTCTGCCCAACCATCTACCGTTGTTGATTGTTCTTGGCTGATTGAGGGTCATTGCGCCTTCTTGTGTTTGATTTTTCTTCCTAGATTGATTCATTTATGAACGGCTATCCTCTGCGTTTGATATCTGCATTTCTTGAGTTCAACACTTTTAACACCTCTGTGTTTTGTTATATTTTTATGGCAATATCCTCTACGTTTCAATACTTTCAACCATGAATTGTCCTTTGCAATTTATTATATTTGGAGGACAATTTTAGCTTTCTTTTTAGCACATGAACCACAATGAATCTTCCCTTGATTGAATACGATGGAATTTTATTTACAGAACAATTTTTTTAGACGTTTTTTTTTATGGATTGGCAATTGATTTACTTGCAAATTTCAGTTTTTATTACACAACAATTTACCTTTTTTTGATGGTCAGCCATTGTCGTTATTTCTGACCATGATTTGCACACTTTCAACCACGTCCTTCCACTCTTTCAACTGCACCTTCAATCACTTCTTCTCTACGTTTTATTATAATTGATGGTGAATTTTACCAGGCATTTTTGGCCAAACGCAACTTATTCTACCCCCAATCAATTGCCTGGAAGCGTTTTGGGCTTCCTAGTCCCACCCGATCTTGCCAGCGTTTTACCTGAGGCAACTAGTTGTTTTTGCAGTGGTTAATTAGCAAATTTATACTCCAGATTCTTACAGCATTACTTGCATCTTTTACTCTGCGTTGATCATGTAATGTTTGTATTTTTATACATAATATCTTACCTAGGTGGCTTGCAACCATTTTTGTGTAGTTACAGTCTCCTCCTTCGTAGGAAGAAACTTATTTGAATGACAGTAGTAATATTGCGAGTCAACAATATAAGATTGTGACAGACGATGGTTTTAACACTTCCAGACCATGTTTGGGCAATTCTTACCTATGCAGAGAATTTTGTGATTGTGGGTGACATCCTCGATTTTTGCAACTTGCTAATTATTTTGTGACTGCATTGAATTCCCTTACTTTTTTTATAACAATGGTGGGACATCGTATTCCTTTCTTACCATTTTTATTGCGATTAAATTAATTATGACGGATAACATCGTATGACAACGATCCCTTTTGTTTTACATATTTTAACGCAGGGATTTCCATTTGTTCTGTGATTTCATCCATTAATGACAGCTCTAGCCTTTATTGTTGGTTGTGAATTCGCCTGTTGCAAACTCACACAATTTGACCTTATTCTGAGTGCATTCACTACGATTTTATTGTATGTTGGACAACGAATCCATACCTTGAATGGCTGCGAACAACTTTGGACAACCTTGTCTTTGCTAGATAGTCATCCTTTTAGGTAGCATTTGCAAATGGTTAATAGACAGCCTGTATGATGTGATTTGATAGTCTTAGTTGTAATTGTAAATTGTACACAACTAGTTTAGTCAGCAATGAGATACATTATATTTTCCTTACACAACAATGGCTTATCCTTTTTGACAGCAAAGGGAGGGTCGATAGTATGGATATAGTGACAACAACTCCTTATTGTAAGCAGTGATTAAGTGTTTTTCCTCATCCTTCTTTTAGTGTTAAGATGAAAATTATGTGATAGCGGCTTACATGCCAGCGATTTATTGGATTGATAAGTCGTAGCATTTACCTTGTAATCATTTTTTTCTTTTTTGTTTAAGTGGGTGTTCAATTGCACTAAAACCCTTTTTCTCGGTGTACAGTTCGGGGTTTAAAGGATAGCAACTATAGAAGTTAGCAACTAGTTCCAGTTTTAAGAGAAAGGGAGTTATACTTAATTAACTTGGGAATTGGGACATATTCGCAACGAACTTTTGTTTTAATAATAATCTTTCAATTGCATAGAATGATCATATTGCGTAAGGAAATCATTGCATTGTAGGACAGTGATAGTCGTCTTGTTGACTTGTCATTGGGTGCTAGGGTTAGTCATCAAGGGTTAGATAGTTAACTTGATCTCCTAGTGCATCGATTTTTAGCTTATGTTGAGGGTCCAATTTGTTGTTGTGCCACGGTTGTTGTCACGCCTATCACTGAGCGACGGCATGATTCCTGATGAGGAATCATTGTGCACCCTAATGGTTAGAGGCAAAGGATAACTTGGTCGGGGTTTGTGCTGCCCATTGTGGGCGTTATTCATTTTAGTTTTTTATGGTGTGTGAGTTGTAACACCTTCATGCATTGGTTTTGTGTGCATAGAGATTCTAGTTACTGGTCATCCAGACCGTTGTGTCGGGATGGTCGATGTTGTCCTTTATCTTGTAGGCATTGTCATGTTTTTGTCGGGCAGGTAGTCATTTTTATCTTTGATTTCCCATGTCTCGCCGAGCCACTCATTGTGCTAGTGCGTTGAGTTGTTGTTGTCTGTTTCCTGATATGCATGCATTTGTTCATCGTCAGGTTGTTTGGTTCAATTGTTTTCATCGTGCCTTCCTGTCAAAAAAAAATTCTTAGCTTGTAGTCGTAATGATTTGGGGTCATTACATATGGTATCAGAGCGGGTTCAACCCTACGCTTCTGGATCTCCAGGCTTTCCACTGCAATAAACCCGTGAGTATTAACCCTTGCATTAATTAAAAACCTTAACATGTCCATGTGGTGATCACATTTAGAGGATGCCTTAGATTTTCTCAACATGGTGCCATGGAAGGGGGTGTGACGCCTCCAGAAGTTCCTGCACCCTCGGAGTCGAACCCCCAAGGGGAAGAACAAGTCCATGGACTGGATTTTCTTGTAGTAAGGGATGATGATGGTTTGATAAGGCCCTCCCAGGTAATTTCAAGGGCCTTGATTCACCATCAGTAATGAGATGAGGCCAAGGAACTTGTACCCCTGAGGTTCCATGGCGCACCCTAGCTACTACCTTTAGAATCCACCGAGAACTCGAGAGAGTTGAGTTCTCGAGCCCACAAGTGTCGTGGATGGCTATGTCGTCAAGGCATGGTTATAGAGAAAGGATTTT
Organism: Picea sitchensis; assembly: GCA_010110895.2. Lineage (NCBI taxonomy): Eukaryota > Viridiplantae > Streptophyta > Pinopsida > Pinales > Pinaceae > Picea > Picea sitchensis. The sequence continues at coordinate 9,024 of SNQJ01S0238502.1, forward strand.
TGCTTCACGCTTCGTGATTATGACCTCCAGCATGAAGGTCCACATGGTGGTCTTTCGACTGAAGGGGAGTGCTATTCTATGGCGAAAGATGCTCTTGCCTCTTTTGAACATGGTCGTCAATGACGTGTCATGGGAACTGTTTGAGGGACAGTTCCAGGAGAGGTATCTTTCTAAGGAATTCATTGATCTTCATCTCAACGAGTTCGATGCCTTGCGACAAGGCAGTCGCATGGTGCTCGAGTGCGAGGCCCGTTTTGGAGTTGTTTCGGTATGCTACACATCCAATTTCCCAGAAAATTAAGGTCAAGGAGTTAGAGTTTGGCCTTATTGTTAGAATTCAGCTTCTACTTCGGGTACCAGGAACACTAGACCGAAGAAAGTGTGTTGGATTGTGGGGTGCCACATTACCAGCATTCCTTCCAAGAGGAAAGGGTCGACACATTTGGATCAGCCGGACCCACTACCGTGGGAGTTTTAGGAAAGACCCATTGGATTCTTGTAGTGATGAATAACCGCCAGGAAGAGCACCAGTCAATTGTGCTCGAGACGTCAGGTACCATCGCTGACTAGACCCTTAATATTTGATAGATCCCAGTGCTACCAAGAGTTTCATTTCTGGTGAAGTGCTAAAAAGGATTAAGGTAAAGGCAGTCAAACCTGATGAGTTAAGATTTGTAGAGATGGCTTCGAAATCCAAAAAGAAGGTTGGAGGAAAGGTTATAGGTTGTACCCTTAACCTGGGAGATTTTGTCACCAGGGCCAACCAATACATCATGATATTAGGATCTTATGACGTTGTAATCAGTATGGACTGGTTGGAATTGCATGAGGCGATACTCAACTATAAGACGAAATGGTGGATCTTGGTCGATGATGAGGGACAGAGATGTGTGATTGTAGGTCGAAACCAGGGAGTTTACCTAAGGTTCATCTCTTCCTTTCAGCTACGGGAGAGCATGCGCAAGGGTTGTAATATTTATGCGATCCTTCCGTCAAATGGAAAGGGAGTAGCGGAAGGGCTAGAACACCTTCTGGTGGTGAGAGAGTTTACAGACATCTTCCCGGAGGAGTTACCTGGGATGTCGTTGGAGAGGGAATTTTAGTTTTCTATAGACCTAAAACCGGGGATTGAACCAATAGCGAGAATGCCTTATCGCATGTCGACCGCAGAGTTACAGCAGCTGAGAATGCAACTGAAGGAGTTGTTGGACCTAGGAATTATACGTCCGAGTGTGTCACTATGGGGTGCGCCTATTATCCTCATACAAAATAAGGATGGGTCATGGAGACTCTGCATTGACTACCGTCAATTGAACAAGGCAACGATCAAGAATCAGTATCTGTTGTCAAGGATTGATGATCTGTTCGATCAGATGAAGGGTGTGACAGTGTTTTCAAGGATCGATTTGCAATCAGGATATCACTAGTTACGTATCAAGGGGATGGCGTCCCTAAACCCGCCTTTAATATGAGTTTTGGACATTACAAGTTTACTATTTTATCGTTGGGACTGACAAACACCCTAGTGGTATTTATGAGTTTGATGAACAGGGTGTTCCGAGAGTACTTGGACAAGTTCGTCCAAGTATTCATTGACGATATTTTTATTTACTCTCGGATGATGGAGGAGAATTTTGAGCACTTGTGCTTGGTACTACAGTTTCAGCAAGAGCACAAATTGTATGGGAAGTTGTCCAAATGCATGTTTTATCAATCGAAGATTCACTACTTAGGGCATGTCATCTCCGGCGAAGGTATCGTCGTGGATCCAAAAAAGGTCGAGGCTATTATGGAATGGCCTACACCAATTAATGTCCCGGAAGTGTGTAGCTTCATGGGTTTAGCAGGATACTATCGACGGTTCATCGAGGGATTTTTGAAGATAGAAAATTTGATTACGGAATTACAGAAGAAGAACAAGAAGTTTTTTGGGACCGAGAAATGTGTGGAAGCATTTCGGAGGCTCAAAAAATTGTTGACAACGACACTGATACTATATGTCCCTTACATGGATGTGGAATTCTTGATGTGCACTGAATCATCCAAGGAAGGCTTAGGAGGACTCTTGATGCAAGACGGTCGGGTGATTACTTACATTTCGAGGAAGTTGAGAAGGCATGAGGAGGACTATGTGACGCATGATTTGGATTTGGTAGCAATTGTTTATGCCCTGAAGGTTTGGAGACACTACCTTGTTGGAAAAAATTTTGAACTAAAGACGGACCACTGTGGACTACAACACATCTTTACACAAACCGACCTAAATGCGCTACAACGGCCTTGGTCGGAATTGCTTAGCGAGTACGATTTTGAGATTACTCACATAAAGGGAACAGTGAACCGAGTTGTGGATGCATTGAGTCTAAGATCATGCATATTTTTGGTGTTGCCTCTTCAGACGAATATATGTGAAACTATTCTATCTTTACAGTGCGATAATGACTGGTACAAAGAGGTCAAGGATTTAATCGGACAAAACACAATGATGGTACCAATATTTGAAGGATTTACGTTGGACGATGACGGACTAATGAGATTAAAAAATAAAATTTGCATACCATCGAACAACGTGTTGAGGATTTTGATCCTAAACGAGGCTCATAGAGCAATGTACATGGCTCACCCAGGAGTCATAAAGATGAGGGTGGACCTTAAACCCTTATTCTTCTAGAAGGTAATGAAGGTAGACATAGTTAACTATGTGGCCAGATGCCTAGAATGTCAGCAGGTAAAGGCTAAACATAGACATCCAGTAGGATTACTACAACCACACCCTATTCCAGAATCAAAATGGGAGGTTATTTCGATGGATTTCATTGTTGGATTGCCACTGAAGGCAAGGATAAACGACTTGATTTTTGTGGTAGTCGACTCTCTGACTAAGAGTGCTCATTTATTCTTGTGCATACGACGCATCAAGCACTTGACATAGCTGGATTTTTCTTCATTGAGATTGTGAGGCTGCATGGCGTACCTAAGAGGATAGTATCTAATCGAGGATCGATGTTTACTGGAATATTTTGGACTAGTTTCCAAGAGGCCTTGGGAACCCAACTTAACTTTAGTACTGCATATCACCCGGATACTGATGGGAAAATCGAACGAACGAACCAGACCTTGGAGGACACGTTGCGCATGTACGTGATGGACCAACAAAAGCATTGGGAAGAATTATTTCCACTGGTGGAATTCACTTATAAAAACCAGTTACCAAAGCACCATTAAGATGGCACCCTTCAAGTTTCTTAATGTGTGATCGTGTCAGACACCTTTCAGTTGGGATCGGCTTGAGGATAGGGTCCTGGTGGGACTGGAAGTGATCCAAGAAATGGAATATTAAATGAAAAATAAGACAAAGGATCAAGGAAGCACAGGATCGACAGAAGAGTTATGTTGGTGTGTGTTGTGTTGACTGTAGTTACGATGTGGCGATCGCATATTTTTGCGGCTAAAATCATATAAGAGTTCAAGTTTGGAAAAGGGGCTAAAATATCTCCTAGGTTCATGGAATCCTACGAGATTGTTGAAAAGAGAGGCTCGTGGCCTATTGACTAGACTTTCTTGATTCTTGAGGCATATGCACGATGTCTTTCACGTATCTATTTGAGACACTATGATTAGTGATCCTACACATGTTTTGACTTGAGCACCTTGTGGGTGTCAGATGAGGGTGCGCTCACGGCTGAGTCGATCCGCTTCCTGGATCATCACATTCTACCGCTACAGCGTCGAATAGTAGATGAAGTCAAGGTCCAATGAGATAACCATAGTCCACACTCGGCGACCTCGGAGGACGCATATGATATGTGCCAGCAGTTCCTTTTATTTTTGTTTGATAGAGAGACTTATGATACTTTGATATACATTTTTTTTCGACACTCATATACTATGAAACTTCAGGATGAAGTTTAGACCAAGAGGGGGTGTATGTAACATCCCTCTCTTGCGCACGCTACGCGAACTTATTATTTGAGAACACTTGCTTACAAGTGATCCGGATTATTATACTATTGGTCGTTGATTATGATTATGAGGCATTATGGATGTGATTATATGTTATTTTGTTGTATTGACTTAGACAGGTGCTATTGACTTGGTTATCCTGAGTGTGCAGGATTTGGACCTCGAGGATGTTCAGGCATCGATGAAACCCTTGGACTCTGGATTGAGTCAGGGAGTGGACTATTGGGGTTTGATTGTTGTATATATATGACATATGTGCATTTGATTAGATGTTATGATTATGGATTTTGTTCTTACATGATTTGTTGATGATGCAGGCTCACGATAGCTTGTCGACCAAACTCACATGTGGAGTAGAGGGGTCACGCATGACTACCAGAGACGTTGAGGGAGAGGTGTGGAAAACATCCTTGCCATATCCTAATAGCACTCTCGTCGTGGCTCGAACTGTAGGTTAACGACTACCTAGCTCGAGAAGACCCACGATGTCATGAGGGTAGATTGCGACAGTTGCTCACAATGATTCTAAGGGGCGCGCAATAAGATGTGGCCCTTATTCCTTAGAGGCCCTTAGTCTCTGACAAGATCACCTAGCGGAGTATTGACTCCAGGGGTTTTGATGTCTACCAAGTCAGTCAAGAGGCAAGTGGCACCCTTGGAGCACAGAGTGTGTCCTGAAGGGCATGTC
>SNQJ01S0238503.1:0-13674 GCA_010110895.2 Picea sitchensis
GATGTAAGAAGACCTAATAGAAGCTTCTACTTCTAGAAGGATCTTCCTCTAGATGCTTCTCTTAATAGAAATATTTAGTATAAATAAGGGTCGAGGGTATGAAAACCCTAGCTTGGAGATTATTGTAACAGAGCGCTGCTCGATTGGAGGTTTCCCCCTCGAAGAGGCCTTTGAACATTTCTTTCTGAATCAAAGTGCTATTTCTATTGCTATTCTTATATCATTTATGTGTTATTGTGAAGATTATGCTAGGTATTTTACTGTTATTCTGCCATTTCTAGCATTTTATTTATGTTCTGCATATTTTATATATCTGGTATCTTCCAATATTTTTCAACAACATAAATTAGGTTAGTGTTTTAGGATAATCTAAGGTTAGTAGGAGTTAGTAGGTGTTCAAGAGAGATTTTCTGAAAATTGTTTGATCAATCAACACTTGTAATGGGTAGACTAGTTCATTCTAGGATAATGAAGTCAATGATTGAAGAAACAACTCTTAGAGGATAATAGCAATGATATTATTTATCCAAAGGGGATGGAGAGGATGAGAGAGGTGTTGATATCCCAAGGCCTCAAAAATCCAAGTCCTAGATATAATTGCTAGAAAGTAATACAAATTAGGGCCTAGCGATTTCCCTTTTTTATCCAGATTTTATGAGCAGAACGAAATGAATACATATTATTATCAAAAGATGCTTAACAAAGAATAATAGATATACAGTAAAATTGGTTTCTATTCAATAAGGAAATAAGTTGAAACTATAAAATGCAACGAAAAATAAGCTTGCTAGAATGGTGGCGGCTTATCTCTGAGAAGAGATGTGACGGCTGCGCTCATTTGCCAGAAGATGATTACAATGAGGCTCTCCAGGCATTTTTACAATAAAATAGAATGTAAAAAACTCTAGACATCCAAAAACCTAACCCTAGGAGATGAAGTGCCAAAAGTCACGTGGGCCCCGTTTGGGTAAGTTAGTACATCGACTTCCCAGGGTCGTAAATTTTGCATACGATCTCCATTTTAGGCACACGATAGCTCGTTGGAAAGGTATATCTGAGGAATACACATGATTCTTGTGGAGATCCCTAAAAACATTGTTTAGGGCCTCAAAACGACCCCCAAAGTCAAGGACCCGAAAACTAGGAAAAGACTGTCAAACTGGAAAATTGCCAAAATAATCCAGTTGGAATAGGTCGGAGGCCACCGAAATCCATATGGATCAATCCTCCCCCCCTTAGGAATCAATGGTATCCATTGCGTTGATTTCCCCCATTAGATGAGGAAATTTCTGTTGAATTTGGCTCCAGGTGAGCCACTTGCCTTGGTGCAGAAGCTACCCTGCTTTGACAACTCGATAAAGCTGGATCCTTTGTTAGCGAGTGACCTTGAACTGTTTGTCCACAATATGATCATTGGATGCATGTTGTATGCAGTCGAGGTTGAGCTCTGTTGGTGTTAGTTGTTATGTTATCTTTGAGGTGTCCAATAATGGTGGGAAATAAGGTCGAAGGAGATCCATGTTGAACATTGGGTGCAGGCCAAGGAAAGGAGGAATGTTGAGCTCAAAAGAATTATCACCCACAACCTTGGTGATGGTGTACGGACCATAACAGAGTGGGTGAAGCTTCTGATGGGGTTTAGTAAGGCGTTCTTTCTGCAAATGCAACCAAACTTTGTCGCTCACCTGAAACTTATGTGGCACCCGATGTTGATCATGGCACTGCTTGTACTTGTCATTGGACTTCTGTAGGATATCCTTAACCTATTGGCGGGTGTGTTGGATGCATTCAATGAACCGAGTGGATTTTTCAATTTCAAATGGATCAGGAGATGAGTTGATCGAGGTGACCACAAGGGGTATTGCAACATCTATGGGACCCAGTGGTTGGAATCCCAATTCCACCTGAAAGGGGTTGTGGCCAGTTGAGCTATGCAGGGCTCAGTTGTAGCTATGATGGACATAGGTAAGACTCTCATCCCATGTGCGAGGGTGCTTGGAATTATATATGCACAGGATATGCACGATCATTCGATTTACGACCTCGGTTTGGCCATCTGTCTGGGGGTGGAAGGCCGTTGATTTTTTTATCTTGGTGTCCAGCAGTGACAAGAGGCTTGACCAGAATGTGCTGAGAAATCGACTGTCCTGATCTGAGACAATGGTTTGTGGGATTCCAAAATGTACCTAGACTCATTCAAAGAAGATCTTGGTAGTGGCCTCTACTGTGATGCTCTTCCTACAGACGACCATAATTGCCATCTTATAAAAGCGATCAACAACCACAAAAACACAGTCATTTCCCCACTTGGTGGATGGGAGACCCAACATGTAGTCCATAGAGATGGATTCCCATGGTTTTTCAGGAGTAGGCAAAGGGTTGTATATGAATTGTTTCTTAGTGGTTGGTTTGGAAATAACGTAGGTAGTGCAGGACCTGATATACTTGGTTACCTTCTTTCGAATTTTCGACCAGTAGAAATGTTTCTACAACATTGCCATTGTCTTTTCGACGTCAAGGTGTCCTGCCACCCGACTATAGTGGGATTCCTAGATCATCTTCACTCACTCGCTTGATGGAACGCAAATATGGCCTAGACGACACAACAACCCATCCTGAATATGGAAATTAGCGATAAATGTGTTTGCGCCCAACATTTGGTAGGTGGTCAAGAAGTCCAGGTCTGTCTCATAGAGTTGGGGCCATCTAGAGGTCTCATGGTCGGAGGAGTCTAACACCGTGGTGAGTGTCGCGACTGGCAGTATGTTGAGAAAATCAATGACGCGGTTGGTGCTTCCTATTTTATACTTGATGTTGAGGTGGAATTGTTGCAAGTATGTGGACCACTTCTGATGGGGGTCATTTTGCAATTTGCCTTGTGTTTGCATGAATTGAAGTGGCTTATGATCAGTGTGGATGGTTGTCTCCTTCCCAAGAATGTAATGTCTCCATTGGAGACATGCTTTCACAATGGAGTACAGTTCTTTGTCATAAGTAGGGTACTTATGGACAACATCTGATAGTGTCTCACTATGATAGTCCAGGGGGTGGTCATGCTGAGTGAGAACGACACCCACAACATAGTCTGAAGCACTTATCTCGATCTCAAAGGGTTTTTGCAGGTTCGTCAGTGAAAGTAATGGGGCTGAGCATAAGCATTGATTCAAATCATCAAACGCTTGTGGTTGGGACCAACCCCACACAAATTTCTCCTTACCACCACCCCTGGTTACTTGGTTGAGGGCCCATGAAATATGGGAGAATCCCAACACGAACCTGCGGCAAAAATTGGAAATGCTTAAGAAGATCTGAAGCTCAGTGAGTGTGGTTGGGGCTGGCTAGTCACAGATGGATTGGATCTTGGCTGGATCCACATGTACACCATGTTGATCAATGATGTAGCCTAGGTAATGGACCATGCCCATCCTGAAGGATCATTTTTCCAAGTTTGTGTATAGCTTGTGCTACCCCAGAGTGTGCAGAACCTGCTGAATATGCTGCAAGTGTTCTACCCAAGTCTTGCTATAAATGAGAATTTTATCCAGATACACCACTACAAAAGTATTGGTGAATGGTCACATGATATCGTCCATCATCCTCATGAAAGTGGCTGGAGAATTTTTCAAGCCAAAGGGCATGACCAACCATTCAAAAAGACTTTCCTTTGACTTGAAGGCGATCTTCCATACATCTGTTTGTTTTATTAGGACATGGTGGTAGCCAGACTTCAGATAAATCTTACTGAAGTATTTGGCCCCTGTGAGTTGATCAAGGAGGTCATCGATTTGGGGAATTGGGTACCGGTTTCTAACTGTGATTTTATTCAGGGCCTGGTACTCAATGCAGAGTCGCCAGGTTCCATATTTCTTCTGTACCATCACGATTGGGCTCCCACAAGGTGATGAGATTAGACAGATGTGCCCCATGTGGAGCAGTTCTTGGATCTTCCGCTTGATCTCCTCATTCTCGAACAGAGAGCGGTGGTAGACTGGCCCATTGGGTAACAATGCGTTGGGGTCAGATCAATGGGGTGCTTGACCTGACAGTGCAAAGGTACCCAGGTAGGTGAGGAGAAGATATCCAAGTATGCTTCCACGACCTTATCCACTTGCTTTTGCTGTGTGGAGAGGTCGGTCGTGGAGACCCTAGATGTGGCTGCGATCTTTCACTCATTCTGAGAGAGAATCACGAAGAAGACAAATTTCTCCATCTAAGAGATTACCTTCCTGTATTGCTTGGCAGAGATCAAGGAAATAACACTAGGTAGGACTGCCTCCGATATCCTATAAAATTTATTCTTCAAAGTAATAATAACATTGTGAGAACTAGACTCATATGCAACATGGCGTTTCCATAAATATGGTTGGACCAAAAGAACATTACAAACTTCGAGAGGGGAAAAATCACACAATACCTTGTCTTTGAAGGGATTGATGTCGTATGACAGGAGACATTGTTGACTAATGCAGATGTTTCTTCCTTGGAGAAGCCATCTGATGGTGTAGGGTTGCGGGTGCGACATTGTAGTTAGGGTGAGTCGCTTGACAACCTCTACTGAGATGAGGTTCTTTTGGTTACCGCTATCAATGATGACGTGCAGCAGGGTACCCTTCATCCACATTTGTGAATGAAAAAGGTGATCGCCTTCCTCTGGCTTGTTTGATTCACCAGGATGGATCTTGGTGGTAGAAACGGTAGCACTAGGTTCTGCATCAATGATCTATCTCCCCCTTTTTTATTCTGAATCAGAGTTGGAACCTGCATCTGATTCAGAGGCTTTAACCTCAGGCACCAACGGCTTCTTTGAGTGGCAATCAATAGTGTTATGCCAGGGCTCTTATGGAAGTCGCAACACTTCTCGGTATCTTTCTTTGTATTTATGGTGTCCTTATTTTCTTGCTTCCTGGACTGGTTGTCCAGAGGTGGACCTTCTTTGCTCTACCCTTTGTTCTGTAGGTTGGGGCCATTGAAGGATTTGTGAAAAACCATCCATCATCTCATTCCTCTGTTGCGTGAGGGATTCCTCAAGAAACATTTTGAAGGGATCTCCTATCCCATAGTCTTTCTTTTCTCCTGCCATGAGAGGTCGTTTGGGTGTTCGAGAGATTTTTTCCTCAAGAGAAACAAGTTCGAGACCCAATTCTTTGTACCCTGACCTCGTTGGGGACATGCATTAAGAACGACAATGATAAGACCGCTCTGATACCACTGATCTGAATTTTATGAGAAGAACGAAATGAATACATATTATTGTCAAAAGATGATTAACACATAATAACAAATATATAGTAAAATTGGTTTCTATTCAATAAGGAAATAAGTTAAAACTGTAAAATGCAATGGAAAACAAGTTTGCTAGAATGGTGGTAGCTTATCTCTAAGAAGAGATGTGACAGTTGTGCTCATTCGCCAGAAGATGACTACAATGAGGCTCTCCAGGCCTTTTTATAAAAAACAAGAATTTCAAAAACCCTAGACATCCAAAAGCCTAACCCTAGGGGATGAAGCGCCAAAAGTCATGTGGGCCCCGTTTGGGTAAGGGTAAGTTAGTACATCAACTTCCCGGGGTCATAAATTTTTCATACGATCTTAGTTTTAGGCACACGATAGCTCATTGGAAAGGTCTATCCGAGGAATAGACATGCTTCCTATGGCAAGCCCTACACATGTTGACTGTGGTGAGCCCTAAAAACATTGTTTAGGGCCTCAAAATGGACCTAGAAGTCAGGGACCCGAAAACTAGGAAAAAAATGTTGAACTGGAAAATTGCCAAAATGAGCCAGTTGGAATAGGTGGGAGGCCACCGAAATCCATCTAGATCAATCCTCCTCCATTAGGAATCAATGGTCTCCATTGCGTTGAGTTCCCCCATTAGATGAGGAAATTTCTGCTGAATTTGGCCCCGGGTGAGCCACTTGCCTTGGTGCAAGAGCTGCCCTGCTTTGACAACTTGATAAAGTTGGATCCTTTGCTGGCGAGTGCCCATGACCTTCTTGTCCACAATCTGATCACTGGATTACTGTTGTATGAATTCAGGGTTGAGCTCTGTTGGTGTCAATTGTTCTGCTATCTTTGAGGTGTCCAATAATGGTGGGAAATAAGGTTGAAGGAGATCCACGTTAAACATTGGGTGCAGGCCAATGAAAGGAGGAAGGTTGAGCTCAAACGAATTATCACCCACAACCTTGGTGATGGTGTAGGTCCCATAACGGAGTGGGCAAATATTTCGATGAGATCCGGTAAGGCATTCCTTCTACATATGCAACCAAAATTTGTCGCCCACCTGAAACTTATGTGTCACCCGATGTTGATCATGGCGTTGCTTGTACTTGTCATTGGACTTCTGTAGGATATCCTGAACGTGTTGGCAGATGTGCTGGATCCGTTCAATGAACTGGGTGGCTTTGTCAGCTTCAATTGGAGCAGCAGATGAGTTGGTCAAGGTGACCGCAAGGGGTAGTGCAACATCTATGGGACCCAATGGTTGGAATCCCAACCCCACCTGAAAGGGGTTGTGGCCAATTGAGCTATGAAGGGCTCGATTGTAGCTATGATGGACATAGGGAAGACTCTCATCCCATGTGAGAGGGTTCTTGGAATTATACATAAGCATTATATGCACGATCATTACATTTATGACCTTAGTTTGGGTATCTGTCTGGGGGTGGAAGGCCGTGGTTTTTTTGAGCTTAGTGTCCGGTAGTGACAAAAGGCTTGACCAGAATCTACTAAGAAATCAATTGTCCCGATATGAGACAATGGTTTGTGGGATTCCAAAATGTACCCAGACTCATTCAAAGAAGAGCTTGGTAGTGGCCTCTATTGTGGTGCTCTTGTTGCAGGCGGCCATAATCGCCATCTTAGAAAAGTGATCAACAACCATCAAAACACAGTCATTTCCCCGCTTGGTGGACGAGAGGACAGACATGTAGTCCATGGAGATGGATTCCCATGGTCTATCAAGAGTAGGAAGAGGGGTGTACAGTTCATGTTTCTTAGTGGTTGGTTTGGCAATAACGTAGGCAATGCAGGACCTAATATACTTGCTGACCTTTTGTCAAAGTTTCGACCAGTAGAAATGTTTCTGCAACATTTCCACTATATTTTCGACGTTGAAGTGTCCTGCCACTCGACTGTAGTGGGCTTCCTAGATCAGCTTCGCTCGCTCGCTTGATAGAACACAAATATGGCCCAGACGACACAACAACCCATCTTGAATATGGAAATTAGCGACAACTACATTTGCGACCAACATTTGGTAGGTGGTGGCGAAGTCTGGGTCTGTCTCATAGATTTGGGACCATCCAAAGGTCTCATGGACAAAAGAGTCTAGCACTTTGGTGAGTGTCGTGACTGGAGGTCTGCTGAGGCAATAAACAACGCAGTTGGTGCTTCCTATTTTATACTTGATGTTGAGGTGGAATTGATGCAAGTATGTGGACCATTTTTGATGGTAGTCATTTTTCAATTTTCCTTGTGTCTAAATGAACTGCAGTGGCTTATGATCAGTGTGGATGGATGTCTCCATTGGCGACATGCTTGCACAATGGAGTGCAGTTCTTTATCGCAAGTAGGGTACTTGCGAACAACATCTGATAGTGTCTCACTATGATAGGCCAGGGGGTGATCGTGCTGAGTGAGAACGACACCTACAACATAGTATGAAGCATCTGTCTCGATCTCAAAGGATTGTTGGAGGTCCGATAGTGAAAGTACTAGGGATGAGCATAAGAGTTGTTTCAAATCATCGAATGCTTGTTGTTAGGACCGGCCCCACACAAATTTTTCCTTACCACCACCCCCGGTTACTTGGATAAGGGCTGATGCAATATGGGAGAATCCCAACACAAACCTGCGATAGAAATTGGCAAGGCCCAAGAACCTTGTAGCTCAGTGAGTGTGGTTGGGGATGGCCAGTCATGGATGACTTGGATCTTGAATGGATCCAAATTTACCCCTTGCTGATCAATGATGTAGCCCAAGTAATGGACCATGTCCATGCTGAAGGAGCATTTTTCCAAGTTGGCGTATAGTTTCTGCTACCGCAGATTGTGCAAAACCTGTTGAATATGCTGCAAGTGTTCTGCCCAAGTCTTGTTGTAAATGAGAATGTCATCTAGATACACCACTACAAAAGTATTGGTGAATGGTCGCAGGATATCGTTCATCATCCTCATGAAAGTGGTTGGTGCATTTGTCAAGCCAAAGGGCATGGCCAACCATTCAAAAAGCCTTTCCTTTGACTTGAAGGCAGTCTTCCATACATCTGTTTGTTCTATTGGGACTTGGTGGTATCAACACTTTAGATCAATCTTATTGAAGTATTTGGCCCCCATGAACTGATCAAGGATGTTGTTGATTCGAGCAATTGGGTACCGGTTTCTCACTGTGATTTTATTCATAGCTCGGTAATCAATGCAGAGTCACGAGGTTCCATCTTTCTTTTGTACCAACACGATTGGGCTCCCGCAAGGTGATGATATGGGACAGATGTTCCCCTTGTGGAGCAGTTCTTAGATCTACTGTTTGATCTCCTCATTCTCTAATAGAGAGAAACGATAGAATGGCCCATTGGGAAACAATGCGTCAGGGGTCAGATCAATGGGGTGCTTGAACTGACAGTGCAGAGGTACCCTGATAGGTGAGGAGAAGATATTCGAGTATGCTTCCATGACCTTATCCACTTTCTTCTGCTGTGTGGAGAGGTCAGTCGCGAAGACCCTGTATGTGGCTGCGATATTTCGCTCATTCTGAGAGCGAATCACGAAGAAGACAAATTTCCCCATCTATGAGGTGACCTTCCTACATTGCTTGGAAGAGATCAAGGAAATAACACTAGGTGGGAATGCCTCCGATATCCTGTACAATTTCTTGTTCAAAGTAATAATAACACTGCGAGGCCTAGACTCATAAACAACATGGCGTTTCCAAAAATATGGTTGGCCCAAAAGAACATTACAAATTTCGAGAAGGGAAACATCACACAATACCCCGTCTTTGAAGGGCTTGATGTTGTATGACAAACAACATTGTTGGCTGACGCAGATGTCTCTTCCTTGGCAAAGCCGTCCGATGGTGTAGGGATGCGGGTGCGACATTGTCAGCAGGGAGAGTCGCTTGACAAGCTCTACTGGGATGAGGTTATTCTAGCTACCACTATCAATGATGAAGTGCAGCGGGGTACCATTCACCCACATCGATGAATGAAAAAGGCGCTCGCCTTCCTCTAGCTCTTCTGGTTCATCGGGCTGGAGCTTGTTGGTAGCAATGATAGAAATGGGTTCTGCATCAATAGTATGTCTCCCCCTTTTTGGTTCTGATTCAGAGTCGGAACCCGCATCTAATTAAGAGGCTTTAACCTCAGCCACCAGTGACTGCTTTGAGCAGAAATCAATAGTGTTATGCCAGGGGCTCTTATGGAAGTCGCACCACTTCCTGGTATCTTTCTTTGTCTTTCTGGTGTCCTTCTTTGCTTGCGGCTTGGACTGGCTTTCCTGAGGTGGTCCGTATTTTCTCTGTCCTTTGTTCTGTGGGTTGGGGTTGCTGAAGGATTTGTGTAAAACTATGCATCATATCGTTCCTCTGTTGTGTGAGGGCTTCCTCAAGCAACATTTTGAAGGGATCTCCTATCCCGTCGTATTTATTTTCTCCTGCCATGAGAGGTCACTTGGGCATGCGAGAGATTTTGTCCTCAATAGAAACAAGCTCGAGACCCAATTCTTTGTATCCTGACCTCGTTGGGGACATGCATTAAGAACAAGGAGCAAACCACTTTGATACCACTGATACAGATTTTATGAGAAGAACAAAATGAATACATATTATTATCAAAATATGCTTAACACAAAATAACATATATACAGTAAAATTGGTTTCTATTCAATAAGGAAATAAGTTGAAACTGTAAAATGCAGTGGAAAACAAGCTTGCTAGAATGGTGGCGGCTTATCTCTGAGAAGAGATGTGACGGCTGTGCTTATTAGCTAGAAAATTATTACAATGAGGCTCTCTGGGCCTTTTTACAATAAATAGGAATGTCAAAAACCTTAGATATCCAAAAACCTAACCCTAGGAGGTGAAGCGCCAAAAGTCATGTGGGCCCCGTTTGAGTAAATTAGGAGGTGAAGCGCCAATAAGTCATGTGGGTCCCAGGGTCGTAACTTTTGCATATGATCTTCATTTTAGGCACATGATAGCCCATTGGAAAGGCCTATTCGAGGAATATACATGCTTATTGTGGCGATCCCTCCACATGTTGATTATGGTGATCCCTAAAAACGTTGTTTAGGTCCTCAAAATGACCTCGAAAGTCAGGGACCCAAAATCTAGGAAAAAACTGTTGCGGTGGAAAAATGCCAAAATGAGTCAGTTGGAATAGGTGGGAGGCCAGTGACATCCATATGGATCAATTTTCCTTAGCCAAATTGAAATAAAATATGCAATAGGAAATGAATTAGGGTTACTAGAGTGCTACAATGGTAGGGCTTTAGTATCTACTTCTAGATAGGTGCCTTTCAAGAAATCTTAGCAAGTGGAAGATTATAGAGAAAAAGATAGTAACATGTGTCTTTCTCCTAGGGTTTCAAGCAAGAAATTTCATAATCTTTGACATAAAACAAGTAAATTTACCATAAGCATTCATTCACAATAAATAAATGCAGATTTTCTACTTACTTCACCAAGAATAATCAAGCATAAACCCTAGTTGAAGATCCTCCACATGAAAATTTTCCAAAATACACCAAGATTTGCCTTCCCAAAAGTTGTGCACCACTTAGTTTCATCCAATAACCCTTAAAGAGAGTTGAATTTCAGACCACCACTTGTGTGATGAGTGAATCATGAAAAAATGAGAGTTTTCTCTCTCTATTTATACAATAATTATGACCTTTAATTAAAATTAGGTAATCAAAAGGCCGACATGGCCAAATTACATCAAAAATCCAGTTTTACATAAATGTCATTAATTAAATCCCAAAATCACTTTTAGAGGTGACGTCATGCCCTTCTAGGGTGACATTGAGCCTCTTGGGTGGAGCGTTGGGCCCCATCTGCAAAACGTTAGGCCTCCTAAGGCCATGGATGACGCCACATGTGCCAACTAGCAAACAACTACCTTCATAATGAAAATCCTGATGCTCGATGATGTCTAGGGTCACAGAGGTGACGTCATGGGCCTCCCAAGGCCAACGTGCAATTGGAAGAGAAATACCCCCTGGGTCTAGGTCTACCAACGTGTCTCTGGTGAAAAATCCTTCTTTCTTCATGGTGAAAATATCTGACATCTCTCTGCCCCTGGCTGGGGTCACAACATCCATCTGTGGGATTTCAGCCCAATGGAGGTCTGAGCTAATCATCTCCCCATATGTACCTTCCCACCTGGAAAGGTCCCGCAACAGCAAGAAGTACGCCCTCCATGGGATCATAAGTCACAGGGATCATAGCAATGTCAATCACATCCAATAGTCAAATTACCCAAATATGTTCATCAAACCCCCCTTTACCCAGACAAATTCTCAAAGTCGTTATGCAACTTAACAAGTCAGGTTTGGAGAGGGTCTCAGGATGTCCTATTGGGCTAATCCTCCTCAAGTTTAGGTTGTTTCCTAAGTGAGAGCCAATCTAGGTCATGTAAGTGTGTGAAATGGTGTAGGGGAAGTGTTTGGGCAGAGGGTGCAGTGAAAATAGGGAAATGTAGGTATTTCCTGTGGGTGCCTCTGTAGAGGATGGGATGCACCTCATCATGGATGCCTTTGTTTCCTAGCCCATTCAATGACTTTTATTCTTAGTCTTATTTCTTTTTGGCCTTTTTCTTTTCAAGGGAAAAGCTGGGGGATGCTGCCCTGGCGTGGTGACCAGAGGTGACAGTGTTACCCACAAGCATTTCACGGAAATGAGAAAGTTGGCTCGTGATGAGATCCCCTTTCTCTTGGTCATGCCACCAAGCGCCACTAGCTTGGTTTGGTGACCACATAGATGGTAGTGTCATACCGCTACATGCCCATGGACCTAATAGGACAGCTCATGGTGAGACCTCCCATCCACCAACTAGACCTTGAGTTTTGTTTTATCTTATAGTAACCCCTTTTCATACTGAGAAGTATTTTATCGCTTTCTCGGGAATCCCTGGGAGAAGCATCTTAAAGGTTTTATTTTGGATTTTAACTCTTGCTAGATGCTTCTACCCTCTGGGCCTTTAAACCCTTCTTCCCACAAGGAAAGGTACAACCCTTCCTAGTGTGGCAAACCCAATGCCCGAACCAAGGTAGGGGAAGATGATAGGAATAATGATGAAAATAGGTAACTACGGAAGGAATGGATGATGACCTTTCATAGACCCACCTAGTGGAAACTCATCCTAAAGGAGAACCAACTTACTAGGGAATTATGTCACCCCCCCAGGTATGAACAAGTTAAAGAGCATAACTTCCAAGAAAACATTGTGAATTGAAAGAGAATTTAGTGCAACATATTTAAGTACTTCAAAAATCAGAGTGACACATACCATGATACTCGGACTCATTACCTCATGGAGAAAGACTTACTGCTACTTCAGGACTAGGTTGGTGGGATGGATGTTGTTGTTGTTGATAGGTGGGATGCACTGAAGAAAGTATGGGCCCTCCAGGGCCATTCTCAAGTCATTTGAATCTCGACACTACATGTCTAGGACCTGTGGGCCTTGAGACATGATCTCCTTAGTTATCCCTAGGATAGGGGATAACGAGAATCATTCATTGCAAGCTTGCAACCACTCAATTTCAATCAAGAGTTACCTTTTCGGTTAGATGTTCTTCACCATGCTTTAATAATTTGTTGTATATGAAACTAGTCGGGAGTCTACTTTATTTGACTCATACACACCTTGACATTTATTTTGTAATAGGGATAGAAGGTAACAAAGCATATTTTGATTCTTATTCAAGGTGCTACCAATTTTAGTATTTAGTTCATCTTAGGTGCTTCTCATCTTGTTGGATTCACTGACTAAAATTGGATTGGTTCAGTTGATGATCAGAATTCCACCTTTGTTTTTTTTAATTACCTTGGTTTTGGTCATGTTTCTCGGTCCTACAAAGCAAACAATGATTTAATTATCTTTTGTAGAAGCTCAATTTCATGCTACAATTCTTACTAGTCAGCAGGGTCTTTGGATTCAATAGTTGATGAAAGAATTTGGCATTCAACAGGACCATGCCACTACTCTTTGGTGTGATTGTCAAAGTGACATACATATTTCTTGCAACCTTGTAGAGTATCAATGGAGGAACCAAATTGACATCAACATGCACTTCATTTGGTATCTCATCTGGGATGGTGTTCTCAACTTTGATTATTTGCCTACTAAAGAATAGGTTGTAAACATCTTCACTAAACTTTTGGTATTCCATCATTATTTTCAATAGCGATCAATGCTTAGGGTGAATGAAATTGTCCTTGGGGGGTCATCTTGAGTCCTCCTTCTTGTTAAATTATGAGCTTGATTTCTTATGCAGATGAATTCTTTTATTTTCTTCAATACTTTGATTCTATCTTAATACACTTCAACAATTTCAAATCATAATCAAATAGCAATAATTATGTAGATAAGTAAACATGCATATCAACAACACATATACCCTGGGGAAACCCTGTACAGGGAGAAAAACCCCAACAAATAATATTCCTTTATTG
>SNQJ01S0238504.1:0-13674 GCA_010110895.2 Picea sitchensis
TCCTTGTAGTGTTATGAGTTTTTGGTGATGCCATTTGGAATTAATAATGCACCTTCAACATTTCAAAGATTTATGAATTCTATTTGCAAACCATTACTCAAAACATTTGTGTTAGTATTTTTTCATAATATATTAATATACAACAAATCATGGGAAGAACATGTACAACATGTTGACTATTAAGCCCTTAATAGTGGCACATTACCCCTTAATTGGGGCATATTACATTAGTAATGTTATTTTATTTATGTCGTCTTGGGTCCATTAGTTGTAATTGTACCTCCTAGTCTCCTATATATACCAAGGAGACATTTTCATTTTGAATCATCTTGTAATTGGACATTTATGTGGTGTATAAGGAGGTTTCCCCCTCGAAGAGGCTTATTATTTGAAATTATCTATATTTCAAGGCGTTGATTACTTATTTTGAGGTTTTTATATGCTATATTGATATTTGGTTCTTAACATATGGTATCAGAGCTCAAGGTCTTGGGGTTTCACTGCTACATCTGAGACACCTTGGAATTTTCGCTATAAATATTTTTTCACAATGTTTCAGAAGGAACCGCTTGGAGACTATTTAGTAGACGGATCAAGGTACGTTGGGTTAAAATTTAAGTTCCCGAGGACTTATACTTTAGGAGATACAACCTGTGAAAGATATGGTTCTGGAATCATCTTGAATTGAGTCATTGCGGAATGTTTTCTATAAAATTGTTTCTGGAACATTTCAGATCCTGAACTCCAAAGGATATTCACATAAATTAGTAAGGTATCTGTGATAAAAATTTCATTTTCTGGGTCATCTTACATTTGTAGATACACCTTGTGGAAGATAGGGTATCTGACTAGTCCTATTGACTAGTCTCAAGCAAGTGTTCCAGGTAAAAAAATCATAAATTCTTCCTAGAGTATCCAAATTTAGTGAGAATAGTTGTATTAGATATTGGACAGTATTTAGTATTTCTAGTACAATTTTTAGAATTTTATATCAATTATTTTGTGCGGGGCACGCTATACAAGTGAGATCTCCTGGAAAGGCAAAAAATAAGCAAGCTGTGGGGAAGTTACCATAAATTCCACTTGGCACATCAAATTTTGATCAGACATGTGGCATTGTAGAGAAGAAATATCATAGAACTACAATTTTTTTTTTCATACCCAGAAGGGTCAAAATTTTGGATATATAACAAAAGAAAGATTGCCTAGAAGAACCACCTCAAAATCAAGGTTTAAAAGTGATACTTGCCAACATGCCACCAAAAAATGGAACTTCTACACCAAATAAGCCTCCAGACAGTCCTACTTGGACACTTGATGAAGGTGAAGAAATGAGTAGGGACATAAATGATTTACAAAAAAAGACAGTGACAAAAGATGAACTACAAGGGATAATGGATTCAACTAAAGATAAATTGGAGGAAATAATGGATACTAATATAGATGGTTTAAAAATGGAGATCATGGAAGGATTGAAAATTTTCCTAATAGAGAGGACACCTGAAAGTAAAAATGTATCCCATGAAATTCATGATGAGGACACAAGGAAGATGAATCAAGAATGGAGAAACTCCAACTTTGGGTTGAAGACCAACCATGTTCCTAAGATCGATATGAGGCAAGGACCCAATCACATGAATACTTCAGATGGAGAAATTCTTTGATATACATAATGTGCCACACACAAAAAGGTACAAATTTCTTCTTTATATTTAGAGCCCAATCACATGGATACTTTAGATGGAGCAATTCTTTGATCTACATAATGTGCCACATACACAAAAGGTACAAATTGCTTCTTTATATTTAGAACCCAATCAATTTGTGTGGTATCGATGACTTTGTTATCACAAATCACTCGTCACTTGGACGATTTTCATGGAAGAAATGATAGCACACTATGAGGATACAAGGAGCAATACCTTCTGTTGTTCCTGAGTTTATACTTTAAGGCTCTAAAGTATACCATCAAGGCATCCGAAAAATAAAGAGATTTTAAGGAGTAAGAATCAATTACGAAGGGTAAATCAGAGCTGGTTTCTCAACTGTCTCTGTCTAGCTTCCCATTGTTCTTGGATGCTGATTTCTCTCTCAATAACTGCCCATGAAAGTTCTAATTCGACTCGGGTAGTTGTTGTTCATAGGATAGTATTAAATAAGTTCAAAGCAATGCTAGTTTGATCCTGTAGGTCGGGTTCTATGTTAGGTTGTCTATTACTTGGGACAGTCATGAGGATTAAAATTTTATTAGATTAGGAATTTTTTTTAGGAATTGTTGCTTCAGTTTTGTGGGATGAAAAAGAAAAGGAATTTTGGAACTCAAAATAATAACATAATAACAGTAAAGGCCGTTTCCTGTACTTGAAGTAATTTGAGAATATTAAAATAAAACAAAGAAACACTGTTAGAGAATATGAGGCTTTAATCTTGAAAGAATCTCATATCATAATAGAAGAAGGGGAGAAAAACAAAATTTATAATGGAGTATAAGATATAACCATTCAACAGACCTACAGGTCTTGAAACTACTGATAGAAATCACAGAGGAAAAACTGTAAACGATTAGATAATCAAATAAATTCAAACTACAGTAGAATTTGTATTAAACTATAGCTGATCATTCATTAGAAAGACATAGAATAAAAGATATTGAAAGATATTGAAAACAGAGTGAAGAAACACATAGCTTCAAGGTGACAGAATTCAAAATCTCTTCTGTATCATCTATATTATTGTAAATCGGAAAAATTCTATTACAATCGGCTCCCAAAAAACCAAAATCCCTTTCTTAGTCTTATGAAGTTTTATTTATACATGATCACCAAACCTTTTTCCCATTCGTGATTAACTAACTTCCTAAGACCTAGGTTACATGAATGAGCAATGTCGAACAATTTACATTTCTATTTTAACTGCTTTAATATTCCAATGATGAAAATATTCAAAACAACATTTCATGTTTGCATTGATGAACCTCCTCCTTCTGTTTTAAAACAATGAATACATTTTCCCAGAAACTGCACTAAAACTCTGGGAACCTCTGGAATATCCTTTGCTTCAAATAAGAAAAACTTTCTCTGCAGTTCTGGCAGACGATCTTCGATTATCTTTCTCATGAACTTAATGGTTTGTAACTTTAAGTTCGACATTACTACCCATTTGTCAATTTGAGTGACATTGATTACCTTTATTTGTGGAATCTCTTCCTGAATTTATTCCAGATCCTCTTTGAATATTAACTGATGCTTAACAATGTTAATTTCTCCTAACAACCATGGACATTCGTTTTTTCCAACATTCAATGAATTTTTCTCTAAAAGGTCAAAAATTCCTTGACAGTCGTCATTAACCTCTTTGGTTATTTTCTTGTTTTCTGCGAGGTTTTCCTCCCATACTTTGATTATTATATCAACTTTAATCTGCTCTGAAACATATAGCTTCTGAGTCTCTCTGACCTCCTCTTTTGTTGAAAAAGCCACTGCTTTTTGAAAATTTGTCCTGGCTGCTTTCACTTCTCTTTCTTTTAGGAGAATACTCTCCATGGATTTACTTGTTTCCTGAAAGTAATTCTGAATAAATTTCATATTAAAGAACACTCCCTGTTTCTCTTTTTCTATTTTTGTATGTATTTCCAGTGCCTGGGCTTGGAAGATTTCAAGATCTAACCACTTGATTTTGAATGGAATTAATCTTATCTTGTAACTGTTTATTCATTTCCTCTTGCTGTAGGACTTGTGCTTGAGTGACCTGTATTTTCTGATTTGTTTCCTCTAAGATTGCTTTCAGTTTTTGAATCTCTTGAATGTCATTTAATCTAGCTCATTCTAGACCATTTTTTATCTCCCAGATATTTCTTTCAGTCTCCTTTAATTGACCCTGTAGCTGAGCTATCGTCTGATCTTTCTGCTCTAACATAGTTGTCAAACTACCCACAGAATATAAATTTTCCGATGCTAAGGCTCCCATTGTGCCTGCTATTTCTGTAGAGAATTCTCCCTCTTTACGTTTTTGTCCATCTATAATGATCTTGTGCTTTTAATCATCATATCTCCTCTTGGATGCATCTCCTGTTTTAGGATAGCCTTTCTCTTTTTACTGAAAAAATAATCAGAGGAAGGAATCTCATCTCTAGAAATAGGCTCAAGATCACTAACGTATAGAGCTCCCTCTTGGGGATTTCCATAAGTAAACTGCAATGGAGTCAAAGAAGTAATGGGACTTCCAAGTTCTTTCGATGCTATCCCTCCTACTTTTTTGGGAAAATTCTCAGGGATTTTTGAGGGTGTTTCCAACTCCTTTCCTTTCCCTGCCTATGATTTTTCTGTTTGAGGAACTTCTGTTTCTTGTGAAGGCATTTTAGTCTGCTTCATTTTCCCCTTTGTATTTTCTTTATCCTGTACATCTGTTTCAAAGCCTAGGGGAGGCCCTTCCTTCTCTGGAGGAGGGGTCGTGGATTCACCCTGCAAAAGTTTTGGCAAACAACTTCGCCTGTGACTTTGGAAGGACATGAAACCAGTCTGTAAGTCAGGTGATAAGGCCCGTACCCTGTTCAATACCTCCTCATAAGTTTTAACCTCCTTGAATATATCATCATAAACAAATTTTTCGTGTTCATAAGCTTTCATATTACAGTGCATCAAATGTTTACTTACTAATTGATAAGGTTCATGCTTTCTGTGCTCAATATTTACTAGTTTTATTTCTTCTAAAGCTTCGGCTTCCACTTTAGAATGGACTACGTTTAGTAATGAAAATTTCCTGGCATACACAGGGAAGATTGGCCAGGATTTCTTTTGTGCTTCCTTTAGCTCTATTCCAGTACCACCTTTCACTATTTGATGTGCTACCTCCCTCAATACCAGTCTATCCGGAAGGAATTTCGGAAGTGCGTGAGGGGGAATTGAGCACCCATAAACCCTAATGTAAGAGAAGTTTTCATCGACAAACTAGTCGGCTATTGCTTTGAGATTTTCTGAGACTGGCTCAGAAATGCGAGGGGGTTCACAGCCATAAAACATTTTATGCATTGGAATTACTATGAAATGACAAATTTCATAAAACACATTCTTAGCATTTTCTTCCCATAGCACAGAGTGATACTCGTGAATGGGTTCGGGGCAGGTTATTCTCCAACTCCAATTCATCAGGGGAAAAGGAGTCATGAAGCAAATTGCGTCCATAATGTACGCTGACATGTAAAAGGCCATTGGCTGACCTTTAGATTTTGCAACTCTGTAATTTTAAACTTCTTGAGCTAGGTTATCAGACAAAATATTACTCTAGTTAAAAGTGTATCCTTCTGAAGCTTCTTCTAAAAAGGGCACCCATTATGTAGGAAAATGGTAGGGATTCTTTTTCCCGAAAAGTACACACATCATAATGGCTACATAGACCATGTACTCGTTCAAAGATGCTGTGGTATAAACCCTATGGGTATCGGCCCTAAACTTTGATGGACATCTCCACCATTCTCTGATTAAATCGGGATAAGTTTGGTCTACCTCAGTACACTCCTTTCTTTGAAATTCAACTAAAACCTCGGCATTATAAATGTACTTAGGATTTGGTGAGAGTTTATACATTACTTATATATGTTCTAGCCTGAATGAACCGACAACAACCCCTTGATCATTTAAAATGCTTCTTGTCGGGATATCAACCTTTTCCAAGGCCCAATTGATCATGTCGTTGTATGCCATAAGCTGAGGGCGCACTGCGATCTTTTGGAGCTCTAATTCTGCTATATCCCGAAAGTGATTCTCAGAATCAGTAGTAGAATTCTTGATTTCATAATCCAGGAATTCAGAGATTTGTGTCCAGGATTTAGTTGAGTCAATGGCGTGTGGTGTAGTGTCAGATATGATATCTCCTTCTAGGTTACGCATCTCCTCTGTATCTTCACTCTTCTTTGGTGCCATGAATTTATGTTAGATGGAAAACCTGTCACATAAAAGGAGTGTATGAGCTCGGCTGATTGCGTCTTACGCTTGATAGTATGAAACAAAATATGTTGTGAAACACAGACCTTTAACCTCTCTTTTAATTCATTTAACGATGAAGGTACTGACACAGATGACAAGAATTCAATACATTGAATGCAGTGGATATTTACTAAGATACACATTAGTGTCACATATCATCAGTTAACCTTTATTAAAGTGGCCGCAATTTGACACTTTTGAATTCAAAAATCGGAAAATTTCATTCAATCGAAAACCTGAACGTGAAAAAACCTAAAAAGTTTGATTGTCATAAATCATGCTTCCAAAACATAATTAATTTTGACTAAACACAGATTAAGAGTCGAGACTTTGCATTTTGGGATTTCGGGGATCGTGTTGACAAGAGGTATGTTATCACTGAATCCCGATTTCCGAAATGGTGAAATCACGACAAGTTTAAATTAGGACTTAACTTCGTTTTAGTAAATTAATTAATCAGTATTAAACCCACTTTGATTCTTTTGGGGTTTCGGGGATTGTGTTGACAAGAGGTATGTCATCGATGAACCCTGAATCTCGAAATCACGATACAATTAACTTAAGCCTTAAACTTCATATTAGTGAATTAATTAATCAAGATTAAGGACTAACTTCCACAACATGATTAATTGAGTTTAAACACAGATTAAGAGTCAAGACTTCGCGTTTTGGGGTTTCGCGGATCATGTTGACAAGAAGTATGTTATCGTTGAACCTTGAATCCCGAAATTGCGATACGATTAACGTAGTCTTTAATAATTAGTAACTTCAGTTTTTTGGGAAATTGGGAATCGATATTCCGTGATTGGAAATGCATTAAAACACATGTTCTTAGTAAACCCGAATCCCGAAAAACTTTTAAAGGTTAGTCTTGACTCCTTTAGGGTTTAATCTTTTCGTGATTTAAAATATAACTTTACAAAAAGCACGTCGGGACTTTTTATAACATTTTTGGTTTTTTTCCTTGTATTAGTTAAAGAATAAAGTTTGTCGGGATTTCGGTACCGGCCTTTTGGAAATGATAGTGAGGATTATGTTTTATGTAAAGACGAAACCCGAAAAAGGAAATTTTTTTGCCTTAGAAATAAAAATTTAAAAACTGTTTCAACATAGGCTCCAATTGGGGAACTCGTCTCCTTGTGGGATGAGGAGAACGAGTAGAATTAGTGCCTTTATTGGGTAAATGGATTCAAAGGCTTCTTTCTATAGAACTTGCTTAGGAAGGGGATACAGAGGGAAAAAGATATTTCATCTTTACTTCTGAAAATATTTTCAACATTCCCATGTGTTGTAAACTCAACTGCAGTCACATTCATGATCTTCTCCTTCTCGTTACTGAATTTAAGTTTGCTTTAAGATGATCAAAACAATCCTAGGAAAACCAATAGATCTTGTGGCTTTGGCTTCCATCAAATGAAGTAAATTTCATGGTTTTAATTGGGGAGCCCTGTCTGGATTTGGGATGAAGATCCGGTTTTGAAAAGTTGGTAACCAGATTAAAGTGAAATTTATGTATGACAACCTTACAGATACATCAGATATTGCTTCACTGCCAGCAAGCCTGTTCAGTACCCCGGTGAACTTATCTATCCCTATTTACTGAATTTCCTTTCACCACCTCGAATCATAATTATGCATTTAAATGCTGAGACGACGGAAATCATTTAAATGAATTTCCTTTCATCATCTTTTGGACTAGATGGGGGAAATCAAATATGAATTTCCTTTCACCATCTGTCTTATATTTTAGTTTTTGAACACGAAGTGGGCGCAATCAGTGGTAGTAAGTATACCAGGGATGGTATCTGTGTAAAATTTACAGTAGAGGTCTGTCAACTTGCTTTGATTACCCTGGACCAACCTTTTCTAAACTTTCAAAACACCTTAGTCCCGCAGGGGAAAAAAGGGGAAGATTAATTCCAGGGGTCTTCCTTCGAGCAAGCCTAAATCCTTAGGAAACTATTAAGAAATATAGGAGAGTCAGGATCGACCTAAGCATAACTTTATTTAATCGGAGAGTGAGGAGTTGTGAGGATTGGTTTACCTTTTAAGAACTGTTTTTCAACTTCCAAAGCTAAGACGTAATCTCTTCTCCCTCTGTGGGAAAACCAAAAAGATGTTTGGTCTTTTAAGAAGGAAAAACTAAGGATAGAAAGGGGTGACAAAGAAAGACTTGGAAATTGAAAAAACAGGGGTCTTGAATTAAACCCAACTCTTGTAACACTTTGTTAGAGATGCTTTCCTCTCTTTGTTTATTTAAATTACCTCTTATCTTATTCTAGGTGAAACTCTTAGGGCCTATATTTAGAAATCATTATTTTAGTGACATATCACACTTACGAGACAATCACCGCACTTTTTAAAAAGCTTTGTTTGAAAAAATAGACTTTTCTGGAATTCACACCTTTGCCTTACCATTTTCGTTCTCTTTTGAAATAACGGAAAATCTTATCTATCACCTATTTTCGGCGAATTTATCTTCCGATATAAGGTTGTCTGTTTGCTACTTTCGCTTGTTGGACTGCAAGCCAGAATCCTGTAAGGGAACAGTATGAAGAGTATCAATTTTTTTTTTCTTTAAAGAATTGAATACATTAAAAATTTTGTATCCCTACTTCTAGAAAAAACATTAACCTATTTTATTTTTTTTATTTTTTTAAAGTGACAGAAAACTTTACCAAAGAAAATTATGAAATAAAAAGAAAAATCAAAACGGTATATACAATGGGAGTTTTGGAAACCAATTATTCCATATAATGTTTTAAATGATGCCCGTTGACAGGGGCGTTGAGGATTTTACCGTCCAAATTCTCTAACAGAAATGAATTTTTTCCTTCAGGAGCTGTTACCTTGAATGGTCTGTACTAGATGTGATCGAATTTACCATGTTTTACCGAGTCTTCCTTCCTGGACTCCCATTTTAAAACAAAATCTCCGGGAAGAAAATCTCTGTCTTTGGCCTTACGATCAAATAGCGCTTTCATGTTGTCCTGGTATTTTTGCAACCTTTTGTCCACTTCGGCCCTGTGCTGTTGGAATTCAATTAGCTAGTTTATTCTTCTTGTAACATGGTTTGGTTCTTCCTTCTCATCCTGCCAAAGTTTCATTATGGGAAGCACTAAATTTATAGGTAACACTACATCGGTCCCGTACACCATTTGAAAAGGAGAAGTGCCAATAGAATATTTCGTGCCTATCCGATTTGCGAACAAAGCATATTTTAAATGTACATGCCACAATTTCTTGTTTTCGCTCAACACTTTCTTAATTATATTGATTAGGTTCTTGTTTGAAGACTCAGAAACACCATTTCCCTGGGGGTAATATGCTATGGAATGACCAAGAACAATATTATACTTTTGGCAAAAACTGACCATAGCCATAGATTTAAAAGCCTGTGCGTTATCTGTGACTATCTTTCGAGGGCATCCAAATCTGGATAAAATATTCTCTTCTAAGAAATCTATTACTACCGAATCCGTAGCCCTTCTAGTTGGAATAGCTTCCACCCATTTGGTGAAGTAATCTGTAGCAGTTAGGATCCATCTATGCTGAGCGCTAGAATGAGGATTAATTTCACCTATGAAATCTAATTCCCATTGCTGAAAAGGAGCTTCCGTTTTGACCAGAACTAATGGCATTGCTGGGAGTTTATGCTTGCCTGCGAACAATTGGCAAGGGTTACAAGCTCGGACCTTGGCGTTGACGTCTGAGAAGAGTTTGGGCCAATAATATCTTGCCCTCAGGATTTTATAAGACATTTCCATCCAGGCGTGATGTCCTCCACATACTCCTTCATGAAATTGTCTTATGACCTTTTCTGTTTCTGATTCAACCAAACAAACTAACAAGAAGCCAAGTGGGTCCTTCCAATACAATTGTCTTTTGGATATACAGTGTTTGACCGCATGTAGCTTCAGCATTTTGTCTTTAGATGGGGTCAAGTCACTTGGGCACTTCAAGGTCAATAGGTAGGACACTATGTCTTTGTACCAATCTGATAAAGCGAACTTCTTTGCGATTCTGATTTCAACTATTTGTTCATCGAGTTCGTTAATGTCCACACACTCTTCACTTCCCTGTAAGCCATTTATTCCGAGAGCTCTGAAATTTGATTCAGCTAAGAGTTTAGCTAAACCTTGCCCCTTTACCAGTCTCGTTGGTTTTATCTCCAAGTCAAATTCTTGAATTTTGGCAAGCCACCGTCCTCTTTTGCCATCACTGTCGGACTGCACCAAAATGTCTTTTACGAAGCTAGTGGGTACATACGCAATTACCTTAGAATGTAACACATAGGTTCTGAAATATTTTAATGCCTTCACCATAGCATATGCTTATTTTTCCATTATATTATATTTAAGTTCTGCATCTCTAAGACTTTTGCTAAAAAAGGCTATCGGTTGCTCGAAACCTTCTTCATTTTTCTGGAGGAGTACCGCGACAATTGTGTGTTCGGAGGTGAATGAGAAAATAAGAAAATCCTTTAGATTATCGAGGCTTGCTAGTACGGGTGCCTCGGTTATAACCTTTTTGATGCATGCGAATGATGCTTTAGCTTTTGCTGTCCATTTCACTTCGCTGTTTTTCTTTAGCATGTCTGTGATCAATTTCACGATTTCAACAAAGTTTGGAATAAATCTCCTTAAAAAATTTATTTTTTCTGAGAATGATTGAATTTCTTTTACATTCCTAGGGATATTTATTGTGACTATGGCTTCAACTCTTTTAGGGTCAATTTTAATTCCGTCTCGAGACACAATATGGCCCAAAAGTTTACCTTCTCGCATAGAAAAGTGAGACTTTTTGGGGTTTAAAGACAAACCAAACCTGCGACATTTCTCAAACGTCTGCTTGAGATGTATCTGATGATCTTCATCATATTTAGAAAAAATGGTTAGATCATCGAGATAGATAACCACAAATTTGTCCCTTTCACTAATGAAAGAGATATCCATAGCACATTAAAAAGTAGCACCTGCATTCATTAAACCAAAGGGCATCTTGTCATACATAAATGTACCCCAAGGGGTGGTGAAGGCTGTTTTTTCTTTATCGTGTTCACAGACAACAATTTGATTGTACCCTAAAAAACCGTCGATCATCGACATCCTATTTTCCCCAACTACTTTTTCTAGAACGTGATCCATTTTGGGTAGGGGGTAATTGTCTTTGAGGGAGGATTTATTTATATTTCTAAAATCCACACACAATCTAATTTCCTTGTTTTTCTTTCTAACCGGGACCAAGTTCGCTACCTAATTGGAGTATCTCAGAGGTACGATTATTTTTGCATCGAGGAGCTTTTTGACTTCCTTTTTGATCACATGCAATAAAATGGGATTGATTTGTTTGAGTTTTTGTCTAAAGGGTTTGACACCAGGCTTGAGGGGTATCTTATGTTCAATGACAGAGGTGTCGTAGGTTCTCAGATCTTCATATGACTAAGTGAAAACGTCCTTGTACTTTCTAAGCAACTCCGTGTATTTTCTTTTGATTTCTGAGGGCAGATATTTGGACAGCTTCACTAACCGAGGGTTTTTTGTAGTTCCTATGTCACAGTCCTCAACCTCTTCAGGTTGAGGATGTAGGGTGGATTTTGAAGGGATATCGTCTTGATTGAATAATCGTTCTAAGGGAATTATGCCCTTGGGTATCTGATTATTTTTAAGAACAAGCATTCGGTGATTCAAAATTTTATTGTGGAACTCTTGAGGATCCTCCCCTTCCTGCATGATCTAAATGGGATCATGTTGGTTTTCTTGGTCAGCGTGCATTTCAGAAAACTCATCTATTGATTCTAAAAATTTGCGAAGCTGTTCATCATCCTCAAAGACTTGTCAATGCTGTATGTTATTCGGTATAGAAGGCCGATGCCTCATTTGTATGTGATACTTTAGTTTGAACGCAGTGGGAGGTGTAAACGTCGAGGCTGCTTTGGCTAACGCATCACCCTGTTGATTTTCATTTCTTGGAATGAAATGAACCTTGATAGAGGAGAAGAAATTGTCGATCAGATCCCAGACATAATTCATGTAGGACCTCAACCTAGGATGTTTGGCCTAGTACTGTCGGTTTACCTGTTTTATAATTAGCTCAGCATCACCAAAGACTTCAAGGTTTTTTATTTTCATTCTCCTAGCGGCTTATAAACCTAGCACTAAGGCTTTATACTCACATACAATATTTGTGCAGTCCACATTCCACTATAGCCTATAGGAAAAGGGGATTACAAATTGATCATCAAGAGAAAAAAGGAGTGCCCCAGCTCCAGCTCCATGGTAAGATGAAGCACCGTAAAAAAAAATCTTCCATACTACCGAGTTATATACATTTTCTTTTAATTTTTCTTTTTCTGTTTTATCTTCTGTACAACTTTCGTCTATACCTACTTCAAAATCATCATCAATAGATAATATACAATTTCATAAATCTTGGTCAACAATATATACAGGGTGGTTATTTGGATTATGTGGATCACCTACCGTGAACGCCAACCTAGTTTCTCTGTAAAGAAGCGTGTATTGTCCTCCAAAAACTGGAATCATAGCGTATGTCATGTCAAGCTGGAGAGATCCTCCAAGTTTGGCACCCCATGACCTAGATAAGAACATACCATATTTCGGAGGGATGTCGGTGACCACTACGTCCATGAGAATGCTTTTAGTGGGTATTTGTGCCAGATTGACCACCAGGTCTTTAATCATACCTATGCATTTGACTTTTCTTGAATCAAATGAATATAAGTCTTCGCATGGCCTGGTGATTTCGAGACCTAACTTCTCCATAATGGCTTTTGGAATCACATTGTGGGATTCTCCAGAATCTAGCATGCAGTTATGAAGTAGGTGGTCGAACAAGGTCAACGTGATATAGAATGGGGCAACAGTGTCTCTCGCACCTTCGAAATGCGGACCAAAAACTATGTTTGGCTTGTCATATTCTAAGTTGATGACATCGACTTGGCTTTCGTCTTCTGAAAAGATAATCATCTTGGCAATTTGTTTTATGTACATGGGATTTTTAGCCAATTCAACAAGTGGGATAGGGATTTTGATTTTGTTTATTTCATTTTCCAGACTAAAATTTCTCAGGGCCTTGTCGCTCTCTATGTTTGGTGCCTCCATTCCTTTCTTTTCAGCTTTTCTTTGTGGTGCGGATTTGGTTTTTGTCACAGGGACCTGTGTTTTCACGGCGGGTGTTCCTACTGACTTTGACTTGACAGGTTGCTTGTCTGTGGTTTGGGTTTTTTCAGTCTTTTTCTCAGCAACCTTTGGAGCTGCTTCATCTGTTTCGCCCCTATGAAAGATCTTTTTTGTTGGGATGGTTGGAAGACTCTTGTTCCTAGGTCTTAAATTATATTTCCCATGTAGTTCGGCTATAATATCATCTGTGATACCTTGATAGGCCAAATCTTCAGACGTATCGTTGCTAACATTGTCTTCCGATCTAATTTCCTTATTTAAGGATTTTTCATAATCTTGTCTCTATAAATAAGGTGATTTATTATCGTCGTCAAGATTATTAATATCCTCATCAAACTCTTCAAAATATTCTAGATCTTCCTCTCCAATGAAGTTTTCACTTTTGAAGGGGGTTGGGATTTTTTGATCCTCATTTTTAATTGTTTTCTGTGGGGCCCGAGGATCAGGATTCCTTCTAAAATCCTTCCTAGGAAAATTATCCCTTTTTGATT
>SNQJ01S0238505.1:0-11784 GCA_010110895.2 Picea sitchensis
TGCTCTTCCTCCTACACAGTATTTCTTTCCAAGGCACTTAACCACCTTGAAATTTATCCTTGAGTCTATGAATTAATATGGTATGCCCTCCTAGAAATTTCTCTTCTTACTCCACTGAGTTAAGACACACACTCCTTGCATCGGCTTACAGATTTTTCTCTCTCTGTCACACACTCCTTGCGTCGGCTTACAGATTTTTCTCTCTCTGTCACACACTCCTTGCACTTAGCCTAGAGAACCAGACCTAACTCAACACACTCACGTATAGGAAACTATATCTCTATCCCTATAGACGATTTCTAACATTCATCTACAATTCACAAACATGTAGATGACATTCATAATGCAACATCCATTACACAGAAATGTAAAATAGGAAAACTGCCATTTTCTATTAATGGTGGAATGCGAAATTACAATGTGGACTCTGAGCTGCATCTGAGTCTCGGCTCTCTGTATTTTCCTCCTATCTTGGCTTACAAAGATTTTTTTTTCAAACTCCAGCAGCCTCTACCGGACATACAATACAAATATTTATACCAGAGGGGCTCTATGAGCTTCCCTCGCAAGCTTAAATTAGTGGTGTCAAATCACCACTCCTAATTCCCCCTAGTATGCCCTCCTAGAAATTTCTCTTCTTACTCCACTGAGTTAAGACACACACTCCTTGCATCGCTTACGTGATTTTCTCCTCCACACACACCCCTCTGGCCGGGCCATGCATTTTTCTCTCTCTCTCACACTCCTTGCACTTAGCCTTAAGAACTGTAATCTAACTCAAATACACTCACGTGATAGGAAACTATATCTCTATCCCTATAGACGATTTCTAACATTCATCTACAATTCACAAACATGTAGATGACATTCATAATGCAACATCCACATACGAATGTAAAGTTGTGGAAACCGCCATTTTCTATTAATGGCAGGAATGCGAATTACAATGGACTCGAATAGACTGAAGTCTCATTTCTCTGTATTTCTCCTCCCATCTTGGCTTTCTGCAAGATTTTTTTTTTCAAACTCCAGCAGCCTCTACCGGACATACAATACAAATATTTATATAAGAGGGGCTCGATGAGTTTCCCTCCAAACTAAGCTAGTGGTTTTTAATCACCATTCAAAACGCCTGTGTAAGGGAAAATTACAATGATGGTGATTATGCTCCAAATCGGATGCAAATTCATTTTGTCGTCAACCTATTAATGGTGATATTATCTACAGCTTGTGAGGAGGCATATCTTTCTCCTTCCTTCCAAAATTTCTTGTCTTCATTTTAATTGTACGGGATCTCAGCTTTTGTTTCTTGAGGCAAAATGAGAGGGTGACGCTTCTCCCTTCCTTGAATGCGCGCATCTCACGTGATGAAAAATCCAATCTAGCTGCGATAAGCTGAGGTGGAGCTGGCGTTCTGCATCATACCCCCTTATACCAGTGGAAACAAGTGAGATCCTTCTTATGAGCTTTCCAGCATGGATGAAATCCCTCCGATCCAAAACTTTCCCTTTGGACTGCCTCTCTCTTGGCTCCTCTTATCTCAAGTTTCGCCTCGCATCATACCCATTGCTCGCAGTGTGTTTCCCCCTCTCTTGTCCAACTTCCTTAAGGCCGAGCGCACTCTATTGCTGACCCGCATATCAACTTTCTCTCTCGA
Source organism: Picea sitchensis (assembly GCA_010110895.2). NCBI lineage: Eukaryota > Viridiplantae > Streptophyta > Pinopsida > Pinales > Pinaceae > Picea > Picea sitchensis. The sequence goes on from SNQJ01S0238505.1 coordinate 1,658, forward strand.
TCTCCTCATCACTCGCCTAACTGCCTAACGGGTTGATCTTCTCTCATAGAATCGCTTTTGTCGTGACTCCTCTCTCCCTTGCCTCCGTAACTACCACATTGGATCTCCCCATGTTATCTCTCCTCCTATCTCTTATGGACTTATCTCTGCGACTCACCAGAATCCCCACTGTAGGGTTCCTCCTCACTGGCTTATGTCAGCCTTACCTCTTTCTCCGGGAGTAGATTGTCTCCTGCTTTACCCTATTCTGCCCCCATTCCATCTTCCTCCAGCTGTAAATCATGCTGGTGTATCCCCTCCGACATGGCTATCTCCCTACAGTCACCTTCTGGTTCTGGATTATCCAACCAATACTCTAGTGCCCTTAACTCCAATTACCACTGAGTGAATAACTCAACTAGGTGTTCTCCTTCTATTGGGACAAACATCAACATTCATTCCTTATTCTTCTAGGTAGTCTCTGCTGGTTGTTTTTATGTTGCATTTAGAACACATGTGCTAGCCTCTCCTCAGATGCTAGGAAGGAATAGATCGACTCCTCCAATGACCAAAACAATTCTCTGATCTTTCTCCTCTGTGATGAAATTTTTTAACTTTTCATCATCTTCATTCACACGACTCACAACTCCATGTGAATCTTCATCTAAGTGAGGTTTTTCTTTGTCGTGATATCTACCTATCAATGAACTCCTCAAATTTGTCATGTCTTCCCTGCCTTAATTTGAAATAAGGGATGTCTCTACCCACTGACAGCTTTTATGAGATCCACAAGATCCCCGTCTTCATTGCCCACTGGAAATCTTATACACAGACCCTTTCCATCTCTCTTTCCCCATGAGCCCAGGGTTTCATCATGCCTTAGACACCTCTTTAATCTCTATTGTTGCCTGCTGCCTAACAATTTATGAACATGCCACTTAGTTATACTTTTCAAATTCCACTCATACCTCCAACACACCCTTGAATCCCGGCCGCATTGAATGCTAGCTCCTCCATTTGGGCTCTAATTTCTCAAAGTTCCTTGTCCATCTCTGCCTTGATTTTCTGCGGGAAGAATCCCCCCTGATCGTGCTCTTAGCTTCCAATGACCATCGTGTTCACCTCCAGTCCTCCTCGTTGTTTAACATCTATCGCACACCTTGCAACAGCTTTCAAAAGAGTGTCACACTCACTCTTTTCCTATGATCTAGGAAAAAAAAATCTCCTGGGATACCACTTGGTGAAAAACCTCCCCTTCTACGCCTCCTTATTGGAAAGTGAAGGATCTAGGATTGTTTGGAAATATTGAGTCGAAGAGACTCCTTATATTCCTCCCTAGAACCCAAAACTTCTATCACATGTCCTTCCTCTTTTTCTGGCGCAGGTTATGTGGCACCCATGTAATTTCCTTTTCTGATGTGACCACTTTGGTTAGCACCGTGGTCCGCTTCCCTTCCCGGAATTCTACACTTCATGTAATTTCATGAAATTTAATTTACTCCTCTTTCCCAACTTTCTAATCGATGAATACTTCAGGACCAATCTATGGTACTCTTTCCTCCTCACAACGACTATGATCACTTTCGTGAACTCATATTTCACAAGTTCCTATCTCGGGTGTTCCCATATGGACTTTATCGAACTGCAAGGATCTCTGCCACGTGCCCTCTTCAGATCCAATGGTCCTAATCAAATCGCTCCTCAATGACTTCAATAAGACCCTTTGTTTTCTTCCTCACAAACCTTTCCGTTCTCTCAACCTCTCGACCTTCCTCGCCACTTGTCTCCTCCTCAATTTATTGGATGATTTCTCCAGATTCGGACTCGGAATGAAGTTCCCTCGGACCCTCTTACACACTTCTAGCACAATTTCAAATTTCTTTCAAGACTTAGGGTTGTTCTCAAAATTCTCCTCGGTGACTCCTAAGCATACTTCACATTTAATCTCCTTTGTGACTTTGCTCGGCTTGAATACCTTCCAAGTTCACGAAATTTCTCTTTCCCTCTTGGCAACTCTTCTCACTCTCCCTCCCAAGTTTTTCTGTAAGAGATGGACCCACAAGATCTTGGGTGCACTCCTATGCCGGGCTAATATTCTCCTTGACTGGCCTCCTCCTTTAGCCTCCAAAGGGTTAAGGTATTTCCTTTCCTTTGTCGCATGCACTTCTTGCAAAGCCTCCTTCACCAGAATGTTCAAAATTCTTGGATTCTTCAACACCTTCAACTCCTGTGTTGCTTTTGTGCACGCCACACTAACGCAATTCCCTCCCTCGAAAAAGTGTCGGCAGTTTCTTTAACTCAACCTCCTCCTACACACTTTTCTTTCCAAGGTAACTTAACCACCTTGGAAATTCCATTCCCGAGTCTATGAATTACAGTTCTCCCTGCACTCTCTTGACCTTAATCGAGTCTTACACACACTTCAAGGCTGCTTTACAATTTTTCTTTCTCTGTCACGCACTCCTTGCAATTATCTTAGAGAACCATACTTAACTCAACATACTCACAGATAAAAAACTATTTCTCTATCCCTGTAGATGATTTTTTAACATTCATCTACAATTCACAAACATGTAAATGACATTCAACGCTAAATATCCATTATAATGTAAATATAGAACAAGAAAAACTGCCATTTCTATTAATGGTGGAATGCCACATTACAATGGTGGAGTCCAAATGACTGAAGTCTCGAATTTTGTATTTCCTCATATATTGGCTTTCATAAATATTTTTTTTCAAACTCCGCTGTTCTTATATCAAGTATACAATACAAGATTTATACAAGAGGGCCTCAATGAGCTTCCCTCACAAGATTAAATTAGTTGTGTCAAATCACCACTCATAATGCCTATAGAAAAGGGAAAAATTACAATGATGGAAATCTTCTTCCAAATCGGATGATTCATTTTTCCATCATCCTATTAATGACGACCTTATCTCCAAATTGCATGCGAAGGCATATCTTGCTCCTTCTAGCTTGTCTTCAATAAATTCCTAGATATCGCCTTAGATTCTCGAGGAAAATGAGAGGGTGGTGCCTCTACCTTCCTTGAATGCACACTCACGCTGCGGAAACTGACCGTGCATGCTAAGGTGGAGCGATGCTCTCGTATCATTAACGTTGGATCTGCACTCCAGATTTTTTATCCCTCTCAATGACATTAGATGCAAGGGTGCAGATGGATCTATGCTAATCAAATTTGCGTATGAGGTCATGCAAGGAATCAAAGATACTTTACTTCACTTGAACACCATTCTGCATGTTTGAAATTTCAAAAATAGAGGTCATGTAAGAAATCAAAGAGACTTTACTTCACTTGAACACCATTATGCATGTCTGAAATTTTAGAAATAGTAGGTCAAGGAAGGCATGCATGACCAATGAGACTTCCTTTCTGTTAGGCATTAACTATAGAAAAAATTATCATTAATCATGTTCAATTACTTAGGGTGTCTTCATAAAAATATAGATTGGTAATTTTCTCAAATACAAATATGCCATTGAAAGAAGCAAGACATTGAGTTCATCAAAATGATCAGTTTAATTAAGATAAATGCAGTAAAAACTTTTCAAAATTGTTATATGTTCCAATGTACAACCAAAATCATCTCACATTTTGTCACACACCCGATCCCAAGTATCCTTTTAAGGGATGGGGTATAAATTTTCCACTTTCTCCATCTTCCTCGAGTTCCTCAGTAAGGGAACTGCTACCTTTATGTCTTTTCAGAACTTCTCTGCAATGACTATAAACCGGCTAAAACCAATTGAAATGTTATGGCTCCCTGAACTTCTTAGGGTATCGTTGGTCAAAGGCCATTTGGAACACACGTGGCTCCACCCTATCTGTACTCCATCCTACAGCTGGAATCAGTCTAACTCTATTGCCATCCTATAGTGATGTGACATGACCCACTGGAGGGGTGGGTTACAAGGGAATATCTCTTTGGGCCTTCGTGGCACAAGCCTCAAGGACCTTCATATTATTGTATGGCTCATAAACTTCCCTCAAGTTCCAGCAAACCAAGGAATCTTTCCACTGAATCTATGGTGGAGATTATATCCACCATTGGATCTAATAAAATGTAATATTCATACATGATTAACACTGTGAAGCTTAAACCCCGAGGTGGTCCCTACACTTAATTCATGACCAACTTTACAACACTATCATCAGGCGTATGCGTCTCATCCTCCCAACTCAGGTTGACACTAATGCATAGGGAATTTCAACACTTCATGTTTTAACGCAGACCATCATATATCTACTCTGCATCTCCTCAGAAGTCCTAGAGTCTTTCCTAAGTCGAACTTCCTTTCACCATACTCCGCCTTCGTATGTTTACGTTTGGCCTGCACCACATGTAAAATCTCTCAGCCCCGTCCATATATTTACAAAGTTTTGATTCCTAAAGTAGAACTTCATTGAAGTACTTGTGTTGTCCTTCCACCTGCTATCTTAATGCTGGGAAGGCCCCCACAGACCCTTATATCAATGGGATTCACTATGTCTCTAAATTCCTCCCCTTAATCGAGCTATTGGAGGGATTTCTCCACTTTGGGATTTCGTGACCTCACATCCCTTATAGGTCTTATCCCATTTAGTCCCTAAGGGTTACCTACCAGAAAGGTCATAAATGGGATATGATTGCTTGTTGTCGATCAACATTATCACTTACCCTATCCTTCGACTAGGCTCTATATAACGATTGAGAGGCATCATGAAAGGTCCTTAGATCTATGGCTCTATGTTACTTTACCACTGAGCATTTAAATTTGGTTGTTTTAATGCCTTTTTCTATCTTTCGGAGTGAGTCAACATCAATTTCACCATAATGTATATACAACGTGTCAAGAAAGATACCAAATATCCTTAGATCTATGACTCACATGACTATTTCTATGAATCGGAAAAGTTGGTTATAGTTTAACGCATAGGGATGGATCCCTTGATACAAAAGGACCGCCAATTGTCACCAAACCATTTGGTTACCGTTTTGACAAGTTACCTTCGGTAGGAGTGGTATGTTGTGAGGTTTCAACATCCCTCGGCCTGGACCTCTCAAGTCTTGAAGTTTCAAGGATTGAAGTCTTTACGAAGTTCATGGTCTAGGTCCTGACATAAGGGACTTTGGAAAGCCTAGGACACCCTACCCTTCTGTATTTGGATTAGTCATTGCACTTGGAACCAGGGTCAATGTGAAGATGGTTTGAAGGAAGATCCCTTCATCTAAAAAACTCGAGTTCCACAATTAGGAAAAAGGTAATTTCAAGGGATCAATAGGACTAGAGCAGTCTCATAGAGTCTGTCCCGACTCTACCTCTTTGGATTTGGTCCTTGGGAAATACCATGAGGATTTTCCAACCAACATAGGGGGTCAAAGTATTATTTCCCTAAATTTGGTTAAAATCCCATTGCTAGCAGTTCTCTTTATAAACAGAGGTAGGAAGATACCATCTACAAAATATGGCATTCACACTTTACTTCATATTTCCCTGGATTCTAGGCCATCAAAGCCACAATTCTATCATTCAAACAATATACTAACAATTTTTTCCATTATCTAACTCAAGCAAATACAAATGACAATAAGCAGTCAAGACTATATGAAGCTCAGAGTCACACTTATCTCAAATTGGAAGTTAGTTGGCAACTGCTGAAAGGGTTGGTATTTTCTACCCAACCATACATGCAGTAATTTGTTCCTTTTCGAGTATTTCCTCAACTAGCCACCCCTAGTTGTGACCATGATGCCACAAGTTTTCCTTGTTTTTTCTTAGCTACAACAAGGGACAAAGGTTACTCTCATTTTTCCTAATGTGGGTCTCCTCGAAGCAAATAAATTCTCCTTATATCCACCAAGCAAGGGATCTTACTGTGATCGCTTGCATAATAACTACATCTATGTTTATCATCTTGATTAAAAAAAAGCTACCCAACAAGCACCTTTGTACCTTAAAACATATATTTATCAGTTCTCCTTTGGACTAGAGAGCCTCACACACTCTATTTTCTCTTGAGTGGTCTCTAACGCATTTGTGTGTATCTCCCCACCACCTCTACCAATGATTTCACTTTTGTTGTTTCCCTTCTCCAACAATATTTTCTTAATACATTTCAGGAAATTTCCACGGGTAGTCCATTTCCATCTCCTCATTTACTCTTGAAAAATACTTCCCAACTACTTGTTGGTAATTAATTCAATGTGCATCTAATAGATCTAAGGGACCATATGGATCTAGTGACTAGTGACTTACACAGACTGAGCAGATCCAAGACCAATAAGAAGAGACAAGTGCTACTCCAGGACTAATAGATAGATCTAGTAGATCCGAGGTCCAACATGTAGATCTAGTGTATATTTGAGTGACTAAATGCATGTAAAATCTAGTGAACATCCTGTTATTCAAATAGGGTTGAAAACCTTTAGTTCTTTGAGGGTTTCCATTGTGGTGCCTTTGACTACTAACATAAATTGATTTGAAGGATAGAAACTCTTGTGTACTTGAAAAGTATTACCTTGTGTACATGGTTTTATTATATGCCTTGTATTACCATGGGGAACATTTTTTTTCTTAGGAAGTGTGTGTCATTTCTTGGGTAACTTGTTACCACTGGGTGTCTAGGCTAGATGTTGTTATCCATATCCTAATCATGCTAACCACTTTCCACCTCCCCAGTATCATTCACTCCATACACTTTCATCTCGGTCATGTCAAAGGTCAAAATTAAATCCTGAACCAATAATGCCACTAAGGTTAAGAGAGGAAGAGCCAAAGCTAAAAAAAACAAATATTAAGCTTGATATATGCCCCTTTCTATGAGTAAAATACCCTTAATGTCTCGTTTGTCTATGGATATCTAAATAAAATGGACTTGTTCAATAAATTGAACATCTAAAGAAAAAGGATTAGTAAGAAACAATGTTGAGGATGATAACTCAATGTTGAGCTCCCTCTAGAAGGTTATTATAAAGTATAAATCCTATCTAAGTGAAGTTAGATGGATAAATAACTTAATATTAATACATGTCCATGTCTAAGACTTTGAGGCTCATCACGTGAATACATTCCCCCTTCCCTTTCATCATTATTACTCATTATTTCCTATCTTTCACTTAGGTACCTAGGAAATATGGGTGTCTTAGGATTTGATGCATGTATAAGCGTTAATAGTGTTCCTCTTGGTAAGATCTAGGAAAGTATTAAAACTAACTCCATTTGTTATGTTTTGCTAAGAGATGTCACTATGTTCTACCGATTAATGGATTGCTAAGAGGCTAGACCCATCACTTCAAGTGGGTATTTTGTATTGGGATATGTGTACCATGCCTTGAGATCCATGATACTACTTTGGAATCCAAGTTCTCATATATGATCATATCTACAAACATTAGGATCCATGTCATTTTCCTTGGGATCCATGTACCACATTGGGATATGTGTCACTGCATTGGGATCCATGATAATGCATTGAGCCATGACATGGATGTCATGTCATCGCACATGCCACATGGAGCACTCAGATTCATTCTCCTTGCTCAGTTGGACAATCCATTCACACTCATGCATTATTATCTCTCCTTAGACCACACATGGGAGCATTCAATGCAATGGAGGGATTGGTTATAGATTACATAGGTGGTTATAGGTGATTACTTGGTCCTTATGATGATGTGGCACCATTATTTGATCATTACTTGAGGAGTTCTCACCTAGAGGAGCCCATACATGTATTTCATGTTGAATTATCTACTTGGACGACTCACACATGTGAGGGGTGATGCCATCAATTTGGGGTTTATTATCATACATTTGGACCATTCCTTAGTTTAAGGATGTTGGTTAGAGGACGTGGAATTATTTGGATCATGTTTGACTTGTCTATAGAGCTTATTGTTAGATGTTGGTGCTTTTATTGAGGGGTGAACCTCCTTCATCTCCCTCTAGCCCACATGTGTGGCTTTATTGTTGTATTTTGGATCACTGTAAGAATTTTGAGGGATTTATTACACTATTGTTGTATTTTCCCATGGTTTTAACTGGGCTAATGGTTTTGAGCTCATGGTATTGAGTAGTACATTGTATTGTATTATTTGAGGAGGTTCTTCACCTATAAAAGGAAGAGTCCTATATTTCAAGTCATTGAAGACTAATGAGAAGCTTGGCTATTGAGTTTATTGAGTATTTACTTCTCTTTTTGTAATTGTCTAGTATTTTTTTAAGGATTAGATAAATTTTCTTAGAGGTTGCTTGGAAGAAAAAGGCTACTACAAGGCCAAAGAAGTGCACAATGCTCCACTTGGAAGGGTTTCTTCAAGGTAAGTTCTCTCACCTTCCCCTTTAATCATTAGTTATTTGTTCATGCATTAAGGTAGGACGAATAGTGGCTCTAACCATTTTCTTGGCTAGCCTTTAAGTTCACCTTGTCTAGTACTAGGAAAGGTTCCTTCATGGACTGATCCTCCCTTGCAACCTAGAAGGGAACCTTCTAGTCCTAGGTAGTGCTTGAGGGGCAACCCTTACAGTGACTTTCAACACTACTATATCGTAAACCCTAGTATTCACTTGGATGTGAAGTGGTGAACCCATAAACCCTCTAAGCCATTGGTCTTCTCTTTTTTCTTCAAAAACCCAAAAACCTTATAATTTTATTTTTTTCCTTTTTGTTATTTTTATTTTTTGTAGTTTAGGGTTTGTCATGCTTCACCTTAAGTCTAGATTGCTTTGAGATTCATTGACATATCTTTATAAAATTTCACGGGAACTTGTTTTCAATGAATATCTCCTTGATTGGCATTTTTAAGGGTTTGTATTTCTGTTCATCTTTCTAAAATGATCTAACCCTAGGCATCTTGAATCAAATTTAAATATTTGTGCATGCCATAACACATTTTGCTTGGAAAGATTGGCATATTTCTTGTAGCAATTTGAAGGCTTACCATTCATGAATATCTTGAGCATCCAAATGACCTCCTGTCGTGGAAAATCGTGGCCCCCTAAACTGTTGCTAGGCCTCTTCTCTTTGACGTCCAAAACTGCAGAAACAAAATACTGTTGTAGTGTTGTTACAACCCTTTGCCTTGTGAACGTTTTAATGCATTCTTGGTCTATTGAATTCCTGGTAGCCAAACAACTTAATATAATCTCCAATGACTTTCCTAAAGGTGTATGATATTGCCTCTTGTCTGTTGTCCTAAACCTTTGTCTAAGACTGTCAAATTCTACAGATTTTCCTGAGATCAAACTAAGGTTTGTATAATGTCCTTTCAGTAGAATTTTTAGGTGTCCTTGGTCCTTATAGCCTTTATGCCTTAACATCTCTTCCAAGCCACCTCAAACGACCTACGAATGGCTTATGTCATTCTATGTTGAGTGTTGAATTCACATTACAGTTGGGGTTTTAAATCTGTACTGCAGTGTGGTCTACGTTAAATGCAGATTTTGGTTGGGGTATTGGATACTTGGGACATTTACTAGCATATTTGTAATACAAATGGAATCTGATAGATGCCATACCTATGCCGGACTTTATCATTATTGCTCCTATTTTTGTTCATGGAATATGCATGGTGGTTATAATATGAGATTCAAAAAAAGAATATAAGCCATTACAACATACTCATTATGAGCTTATCATGTCATTTATGGGAATTGAACCTGGGTGGGGAGGATAAAAATCATTCCTCATAATCATCCAAGCTAAACCCAATTGATACATAACAATCCATTTCTATGCAAAGTTTACTACAAGATTTGTCATGGACACATGTTGATGCTTCATTAGTGTTTCCATCCATGGATAAACATACTTTAAATTTATCTTGTGCTTTGCTCCTCCATTGAATGATGATGATGAATGGTCTATAATTGCTATGCTCTCATCAATACACTAATACTTGCACTTGGAATATTTTACATTGCATTCCATTGGTTATGGATGATGCATTATGATACATTGACATAGAAGTTGGGTATTCTTGTAAGCAATCTTAAGAATTTATTGTTGTATTATCTAACTCATTATGTGCCATCATTCTTAAGAATTCAATCCAAATCAATCTAATCCTCGTTCTCTCTCTTCTAATTGCAATGATAGGACCTAGTTTGACCACATAGGAAAACCCTGCTTAGGTTAGAAAGC
>SNQJ01S0238506.1:0-13673 GCA_010110895.2 Picea sitchensis
GAACCCTCGACTTGATTTGTATAAAGTACTTTGTTTTCTTGAAGAACCTTCAAAAGTCAGAAATCTAATAAATATTCATAACATTATTTTGTTATGAGTTTATCCCTTTGTCTATTATATTTTAAGCTCATTACAAGTCTCGAAGAATATATAAGTATCTCCATGCTCTACAAATGCTCGTTACCTATTTGTGATATACTACATTAGTACACATGATTTTTCTTGTGGTTCTTTATTTTTAATTAATAAATTAATTTATACATTTATCTTCTGAGAAAACATACTCAATATATTCAAAGATGAACTATAACATAATTAGAAAAAAATTACCTTAGGTTATGAAATGAATTTACTTATGCATTCTATTATACATGTAGAGATCAAGGGAAAACAATGGAAATATATATAGTAAAAGTTCATACTTTTAAGCATAGATTACCTTGTTCTTATCGCAATATGTAGCTTACTACCAAGAAAGGGATATTATATATATATATATATATATATATATATTAATCCCATCTTTTATTTATTTATATAAACTACTTGAATTTTCTCTGTTTTCTATTATAGGTACTCATATTGACTCAACATAAAACTTAATTTATACAATCCTAATGATATGTTCAATTTCTATTTCAAGGCATAATTTTTATAGAGTTTAACCTTCATGGGTTTATATAGAGCATATCCATATTCTCCTTCTCATAATTTAGAAATAAAATGTATCTTTCCATATTACAAGATCCATAAATAATACAAGTAAATAAATTAACTTATGTATTATAGATACATCTATATCACTCGAATTTTTTAGGTAACATAAATTCAATCATCCATCAAGAGGAAGTATAGGTTAAAATGAATACATATTTGTAACAGTCAATCTAGAAACAAATGGAACAATATGTTCACCCAACCATAGTCTGGGAACAACCAAGATTACTTAATAGAAGTGATCAGCCACTATCCTCAACATGACTCCATAAGTGTGAATTGAATTCCACTCTTTAGCCAAAGTACCTCTATACAATTCAGAAAAGGCATTTTCCTAACCAAAAAGTGCTCACATAACAAATGTATCTTTTCAACCACATACTAAGCAATATCATTCCTCAACATATTTTGTATTTATCCTATTTTATTTTCCTAAGACTCTTCTTCAAATCATTTCCCTCCTTGAAAATCCGTCGTTTTACAAATCCCTAATTTTTAGAGGTTCTACTTGAGTGACAAAATCCCATACGACACTTGTAAAAATAAACTTTGAGTTAACTCAAACATGTTCCCACTCTTCATGGGTCATACTCAACTATTTTTAACATTTCTATTCCACTTGTTTACAATAGTAAATATATTAAAATTATATTTCCCATACATCTCTCCATCAAAGAGGACAATTGGAAAATCAAACTCTTGCTCAACAATCACAAAATATATTCATTACATGCCTTAATAATATAGCAGATTTTCTATAAATGGAAATTTATTTTCAAATAAATAACATTAAAATAAAATCTTTGATTAACTAGGATGTCATAGGCTCTCATACAAATTGATCTGAAATTCAACTGAGACTAAAATGCAAAATGCAAAATGATTTTTGGGAAGAAAAATCAGATTGCTACACAGTAGGAAAGATGTATAGATGCATAGAGAAGATGTTGGGAGTAACAACAAAATACCAACAACTTTATCCAACAAAAGAAGACACCCTTTATTAGGTTGCGTGACTTTGTTTTCGACAACAAAAAGGGACTTGTTTCTTTATTTATGGAGCACTCTATAAAGTGGGATTGGCGAGCATTGTTTACAATGCTACTGAATGACATAAGTAACATTATAATATAAATTATGGAACACCCTATTCAACTTCACTGAGAAAGGTTGTTTATTAAATAACTGACAGACATAATTGACATGCTAATTATTTATTTAGGAAACATGTGAGCCTTCTAGGCTAGGGAAGTTTATAATAGAGATTGTTGATGATCTGCTACATGTCCTCATGTTGGCTGGAAAAGGAAGGTAGGATCACTCCCTGGTGGCCCAATCGCATATATGTCAATAGGAATATCTCCTAACATGTATGTGCCAGCCACTCTAATCATCAATCCTTAATTGAACTCCAACCTCTCACTCAGAACCATCCACATGTGTGAGCAGAGTAGTATTGTGTTCTAATTTCTGGACAATTAACTTGTGTTGAGGGAAAAGGACATTCCTTACATTTGAATTTCATAGAATGCATGAAATTGTGTGATACCCGAGAGCCTGGAGAATTAAATTTATTATTATTGGTATTTATTCTTTGTTATCAACACATTATTGATCCTAGTGATCCAACTCAAAATTATTGTTTTATTTACTATTTTATTAATAAGAAAGAGGAAGCACACATGAAGTGGACTGTTAAAAGAGAAAATCCATTGATACAAGGAGAATTACCAAGTGATAGTATAAGGGGTTCAAAGTGGTGAAGATCTATTGAGTTAACTCAATAAAAGTGAGACAAGATCTTAGGTTTTTAGGAACACGTGTAAAAATCAAATTGACAGGTGATCAATGAGAAAAAACTCAATTTATTGGTGGTCAATGAAGGCCCGAGAGGCTCATACAAGTGTCAAATGCCTAGGCAAATCTTTAAAAATAAGAGAACAAGATAATGGGGCATCATTCTAAATAGATGTGTCAGTAAATAACACATGTAGAATCTTCATGTAATGCCTTATAACCATATGCCTTGCCAAAATGTCATGGTTGGTTTAGGTGGAGGAATTTAGTTAGAGTGGTGACAAAGTGGGCATATGTGGCAGCTGTAATATATGGTTGGGAGGAACGTTCCACTTGACATGTGTTTTTGACATGTGTGTTTTCCCCTAAAGAAATATCGGTTAGATGTTTTTTTTTCCATTCTGTTATGGATTAATTTATTATTTATTTAGTAATTTGTGCATAATATATTTTGATTAAATTCAGTTTTAAATGTAATTTTTGAATATTCCGTTCGAATTCAGTTTCCATGCAATTTTGAATTTTATGGATAAGTTATAATTTTTTTTAATCTAATTAAATATTAGAGGATTTTAATGTGTATCATTCCATTATATAATTTTCATGATAAATATAGAGAGACATGATTACATCCTTAACCAATACAGAATGTATACACATAATCATAGAACAAAGAGGAAGTTATATACATGGAACATACAACCAACAATGAACATACTAGAAGAAAACGATGATATTAATGTTGTAAAGAAGTTCTACAATATGTATAGAGTGGAAAATTACATAAATAGAAATACAGCCAAGATGTTAGATGCAAATCATAATTTTCACACCATGAATATGTTCTAGAATATATACATAAAGAAAAATATATAAATGGAGATACAACCAACATGTTAAATGTTAAACAATAATATTATTGCCATGAATAAAATATTGAATGTAAACAAAAGGTTAAGAGTATCTATTATTAACAACTAAAGTACATATCTACAAGTTTAAAAATATAACAAGTCTGGTAGTTTTTGTAACCCTATTTAAATGATAATGGAGTAAGAAAATTATATGAGAAAGGAAATTAAAGGCCAAAACCACTTGAAACGACAAACTGAGAAACAAAGAAAATTTTCCATTGATAAATAGTTAACAAAGCTACATCATTATCAACCTGACTTTGTAAATTAATTGGAGTGAAAGCCCTATTTACATGCACAAGGGTTTAACGTGGTTTTAGTTAAAAATTAAACAATAGTAACATAATCCCTTATACACAACCATACATTTGGGGAATCCTTGCAAACGACATGCACAAGAAATACACTACTTATTGTTGAAATCAGAAAAAAATAGTCGAAACATCTAGGACAAATAACCATCCCACTAATTTGAATAGAGACTATGGTAAAAAATACTCATCCACGTCTAGGACTTACATATAAACCTATTTACCTATCAAGATTGAACACCTTAGCTGATAAATGATCGTCATTACCATCAGGTTTCAATCACAAAAAACTTAAAGTGACACTCAGGTATATTAAATTTCATAGTTACAAAAAGGGAAAACATGAAACTAAGCTTATAAGGTGATATTGGATGGTTGATCTGAGTTGAAACCATACTGTTCGCTAGGCATGCTTGCATTATTTTTGTGAACAATTACAGAAGGGAAACCAAAACTTTCATAATAGAATGACAAAGTGTTAGGGTATGAAATTCTTACGAAGAAAAACTCTAACTCGAGATGGATTTCCTATAGAAGAATGTCTCAACTAGCCATAGTCAACATTACTTTATGATGGGTACCCTCGAACACAGTAAAGGTCCCATCATTGGATGAAGTTTCCAAAAAATATACCTTCCGTAAAAAAGGAAAAAATACATGGAAGCCCAGTAGCTATGTGAGAAAATCCTGTGGGTTTCCAAGCCAAAATCAAGACAGTTCAGGCTTAAGGTTATATTTGAGTATTTCATAGATTAAAGAAAATGCACATAGGACCTTGAACTGTAATTTATCAAATAAGCACCTTCAACAACTATATCATTTGGAATTGTTAACAAAATTACAACAATCATTTGTATCAAGTAGGGTGAAAACACTAAGCAAGTTTTTTCCCAAGCTCATGAATGACTAGTAAAAGGGATAGATTTGAATATCGATGGAATATATGAAAGGATAAGTACATGTATGCAGCATAAAAACCTAAAAGTTCAAAGACAATAAATGGAACTCCAAATCCTTCTAAACTCTAATGAGAAGGTACCCTCAATCTCCGCTAGAAAATTTCCAAAGAAAATAATGTTTGAAAAGTATGCAAGGTGGTCGAGAATTACCCTCCCTACTCTCATTCTAACAAGTCACACCTGGCACACATAACGGTTTCCACGGGAGGCTAGGGACGGGTGTGAAAATTAAGAACACAGGGTACGTGAAGCCCGACATTAATAACTGGCAACCACTCATGTACTATAATACAAATCATGATTAAATGTTTTAAATAAATCATAACTAAAATATGATTATTAGTTTAATCCTTCAACTATTTTCACACCTGAACAGTCCGGACAAACAAACAGTAACATGCAATTACTTTATTAGATATAAAAATTAAATGAATTGTTCCACCAACTTTGGTTAACAAAAAAAGGTTCCGACAAGGGTCCCTTTTAGAGTAACTAATGAAGGTTGTAATGCATAAATCATACCATGGGAATTGTAACAGAAGGTTTTATCTTTACCACATGAATTATAACATAGATTCAAACTGTGTCATGAAGACTATAACATAGGTCAAACAAGTAAACTTTCACATGGAACTTTTAAAGGTAAAACTTCAAAGGTAAGGGATATCTCATTAATGAATTTAGATAATTGAGTAATGTTCTTTACTTAGTTAAGAGTAAATATTGTGGTATAAAAAAAATGTATGGGTATGTGACACTGTGTAACCTTAAAATTAATCCACATTGAATGCAAGTGTGTCCTATATGAAGTTCCATTTAGTTGTATTAGCGTTGATTAACCATCGAGAGTCGTCATCGCCATGTTACAGAACCAAATTGTTGTCAAATGAGCCCTTTTCTTGTGCACAAATCCTTGGTAAGATTATTTATCATGGTTTTCTCCATAACCATATATGTGAGGTTAAATGCTAGTACCAACACTTTAATTTCCCATTTAATCATCTTAATTTTTTTAATGAAACCTGTGGGAGGATCTGGATTAGGTGTGGAGCATGTGCCAACAAACTGTCATGTTATCCCTGTCCATAGGCATTGCACTGAAGGCTTTGGTAGGCTTTGAATGAAATTCTCTAAAATCATTATTCTATCATTAAATCAGTGCCTTGTCATTCATTAAATCAAAATTGCATTGATTTTTGATATATTTTCATTAACTACTCATTATTTGGATTTCATTTCTCTCTAATCTTAGGAAGAATATGATTCTTGATTTTCTCTTTTTATAAGTAAAGGCTTTTACAACATTAATACCTTCCCATTTAATTAATATCTTTTTCTAAATCATATAATCTAATTTATAAAATAATCAACTCACTCCTCATCCAACTAAACCATATCATCATCTTATTTCACACAATCCAACTAATATTTCTCACTCCTCATCTAACTAAACCACATCATTATCTTTCCTTTTTTTAAGTAGAAAGGAGAATTCTTCTATTCAATCCATGAAAAGAGTACAAAGTAATACAGTGATTTGCGGATGGGAAAAGACCCCCCAGAAAGAGAACAAGGGATCGTTTGAAACTAGCCTATGCTAAAAGAGCCCATAGAGTGCGTGCGCAAAGCAAGATGAAACATTACAATAAAAGGAGAAAGGACCGGATCACTATGTTGATTGGTGAGGATCCTTTCTACCCTTTTTTTCGAACATTAATCTGGCAAGGCAGTAGGCTCGACAACCTTTACCAAGCCATGGCCTGAGGAGATGCCAAAATCTTGGTACATTGGTGATGGGTGCTTCTTTGTCATTTGTCCCGGAGTTGAAATGGTAATGAGGTCATACAGTCCACAGAGATGACGTTGTGATCATGATTGTCAATTGTTTCCCCTTTAAGTGAGGTGGGTGCAAGGATTTAATTGTGGTAGTTGGAGCCATGACTTCTGAAACTACAGGATTTTTTGTCGAGGTTGCAGGCTGGTGTTTTAGGTCGACAGATGGCTACTGAGCGAAAGTTGGGGCCTACAAAGGCATTGAGGAAGGCGGAGGAGTTGTAGCATCTTTGTGATGTTGCTTGATGTCAGAGGAAGGGTTCATTTTGTGAATTTTGGTCGCTCCAACCATTGGCTTTGGTACTCTGAAGTTGAGAAATTTGGGAAAAGAAGGAAGTTACTGGGTTACTTTCTGTTCAATGAGGAAAGCGTATCTGGCTGATGTTCTCATAATAAAACCATCATGAGAAAGGATCTCCATCACCCCAATCTATAAGAATCTTATCTGATAGCCCTTGACTGAGGTCGATTTCAAAACATATGTGGGCGAAAGTGATGAATCCTTTCATTATTTTGTCTGTGTCTATCTTGATAAATCTACCCAATGCATTTCATAGTGTGGGTAAAAACGATGCAGAATAGAAATGCAAGGGTAGATTGGGTGATCTGCCAGACCGTTGTAGTCATGGATGTCATGGTCAATGGATTGAAATCCGTGAACCATCGCTGCATGGAGAGACGAGATCTGCCCCAAAACCAAGGACCCTTCTCTAGCACGCGTTGACATTCATCTTCTGTGGAGAAGTTGACAATGAAGAAACCCTTGGAAGACGGAAGAATTAGCTCATGACCCACTCGACTAAGGTCTTGTTAACCCATTCCAAGCCTTGAGAGTGAGGGCCAAATTAGATTGGGAAAGAACCAGAATGAGGAAAACTTTGGCACAGTGAGAAAGGCATAACCATAGATTTGGGGATCTTTGACTTCTATTGTTGGAGGTTCTGCACACTACTCAACAATGAAGGCACCTCCAAAGGAAGCCTTTTCTTTTGAAGCTTCATCCTTGAGCTTGAAGGGAAGCCGAGAGTTCCTTGGCACCTTGTAAAGGTGGATGGAGTGCTAGAGCTCCTCCATGGCCCGAAGTAGGGAAGAAATGGTTAGATTTTTAGATTTCTGTAATCCATGGCAGGAATCCATCCTCCAAAGGCGACCTTGAAGATTAGTTATTTATGGAATCCAGTGGGGTCACAATGGCTTGGTGTTGAGTTTTTGAGCTCAAAGGCCAGTCTGATCTTGAACACATGTGAGGAAGAAGATCTAATAATGGTATCCTATAAAAAGGGAAGCTTCTTTGTGATCTCAGACTAGTTTTGCCGCTATCATTCGAGAATAAACCTCAGCTCTGCATTGCTCTTAACTAGAATTCTGCACGAGGAGAGGAAGAAGCTGGAGAGTCCCCAAATTGATTGACACGTGTCTCTGCTATTTGAATGGCTTCCAATATCTAGGTTAAGGCATCGGCCGGTGACGGATAGGGTTTAATACTTGCTGGTCCACCTCGGCCCTACAAAGGACCGCCACTTCCTTCTCCCCGTTAGGGTTATGTTTCATTCACACAACCCTCTCTCCGTTGCTCGGCCGATCTCGCGGTCCCGTGACTAAACACTCAACCAACCGTGTAACCTGAGGGTGACTTCGCCGTCGGGGCTTTGGAGCATCTGGTCCATTCCCTTGGTGCCGAGGGAGGTGCGGAGGATTCGCGCAGCGGCCCTGGCGGCCGAGAAGTTGGCCTTCTGAGCATCTGAGACTCTTATTCGGGTTTTTTGCTCCTGGTCCCTTATTCTGATAAATGGCCTCTCGAACTCATCAAATGCCAACGCCATTTCCCTCTCGTGGCCGTGGTTGTAGTTGTGGAGGCATAGCAAAGGGAGTTCTGTTGTCGATCTCTATAGGCCATGTGGCCAGAAGCAGAGGGCAATGCGATTGAAAGATGTAAGTAGGGATTCCCATGGGGCGGCGATTGGATCTGAATCTTATATAAATTGGTGTTCCCTGTAGCTTCCTTTATTGTTGTTATTCTTGGTGGGATTGGGCATCAGCCATGGATTCCCCTAAGTGAGATCTCGTTTCTAATTCAACCACATCTGTTGTCTTATTCACACCGACTCCAACCTAATATTTCTCTATGTTCTCAATTCCATTTACTCTAGTATTACACACATGTTCATATATACTTTGATTTAATTTTCTTTAAATCCTTATCATTAAACTCAAATTGAAAACAAGATATCTTGTTATACTATCTTTCCTCTTTCTTTACACATGTGAATTTTTTTTTTCTTAAATCATTCTTAATTTATGTGATCCCTTTGTTGTTTTTGGTATAGCAATTATGTGATAAATTATGTGATAGTAATCAAATTTTTAATATTTTTTACTTTCCATTTCTAATAAAATATTTTTTTAAATGTTATAATAAATATCTAAATAATTAACATTCATTGATGCCATCAATATCAAAAATTTATTTAGATGGAGATACTTAATTATTGTGGATGACAAAGTATTGGATTTTTTTTATATTCAGTTTTAAATAGTCTCAAAATAAGATAGTATGTATGTGGTACTAATTATGCCGAGAAATTGTAAGAAAATGCCTATAAGGTAGAGCAGTTTACTCATAAAATATGGTGTATTTATATTTGAGAAGAAAAATGCCTATCATGAAAGAGTTTTTTCATAAAATATAATTAATATTTATAACAATGTATATGGAGAAAAAAAAAAAAAAATAGCTAAATATTAATAATTATACAAATAAAATTAGAAACTTTAACTCACTAAATATTTTTGCAATTCTAATTTAAGTAATATATTCATTTTGTCTCTAATTTAAAAAACTACTAAAGTTTAAGATACAATGTAAAAACATGATTTAATGAAAAAAAATTGTCTATCAATCTACTTGCTTAAATCGCATATTCCTTTCTCTCTAATTTAAAGCGTTTAGTTTAGGTACTGTGTAAAAATGTGAAACACTTAGTTTGTGAAAAGTAATTATCATCTCAATCTAATAATTAATTTCTAAAAGTACACGCCTTTTTAATACAAATTATCAAATAAAAGATACTCTTTACAACACTGGCAATACTCTTAAAAAGGTGGGGGTTCAAAATTTCCAATTAAACAATATTTACAAACCAAAAGTTAATTTCTAAAATTACCGCCTTTTAACACCACATTATCAAATAAAAGATATATTTACAATACTTTCTTAATGCTCCCAAAGGTTAGGATTCAAATTTCCACAATTAAACAATATTTATAAACCAAAAGATATACTATGTCCTTGTGAAAAGGTAAGATTTAAAATTTCCCATGAAACAATATTTACAAAACATCCTTGAGAATTTTAATTCAATTAAGTGGTATAGTTGAATTTTGAATTCAATTTCAAATACCTCTGTATCTTGAGTCAGTCCATTACTCATTTTATCTAAATGTTGCAATTCAGCTTAAAAAAGTTTAAAAAGATGTTCTTAGCGGTTAGATGACAAAAAATATAACCGTTGAAATGATGAAGCAATGGAGTATTAAAAACCCTAATGTTTAAATGTTGCAATTCAAACATAAAAGATGCTCTGAACGGTTAAATGACAAAAATAGAAAAGCTACCATTGAAAACGCCAAAAGACATTGAAAAGCTACAGGCAGATGTAGATTGAAATGACGGGGCACAAGATGGACTATTAAAACCCTAGATTAGATGCAGTAGAAAATATCTGGATGGTTCATTGAGTTTCAACTTAGTAGTTTTTTATGCTCTGATTTTTTTCTAGTCACATTAATGCGCGGTGGCTTCCATCAAGTGACTAATATTGAAAGCTGGGAAGGACTAAAACAATCCGGTGTTTATGTCAGCAGACGCTCCGTCTCCCTTCTCTTACAGTTGAAAATATATGTATCTCCTATTTATCAATCATGCCTAATTGATATTTGTTTCTCTGTTTTTTCGTTTGGCCTAAAATGTTTAGTTCACTTATTTTTTGTTGCAGTCATATGAAATCATGTGCAGTAGCACTAGGCTGAGAGAGATGCAAAACTTTGTAGAGGTAATGGCAGAGGGCGACTAATGAAACATCCACGACGAGCCTCTTCTTCTCGTAATATCCATCTTTAAAACCCTTTCCCCAAAGCTACAAAGATTCCACCAACACGTCGCACCGAGACTCACATTCATTAGTTCATTGAACTTTATTGCACAGACGACTGCACAGGAGGGGACGGGGCGATGCAAAGGTTTTTTGTTGGTTTGCATCTTGGGATTCGAGCATTTTTTTTTTTTGTTACTGATGGAGTTGCTCCTATTTATATTTTTATTGCATGAGTTTTTTATTGCAGGTTTTACATGTCTATTTATATTTTCTAGTTCATCATTTTTTTTTTATTAGGTTTACATGTCCTTTTATATTTCTAGTGCATCATTTCTCTATTGGGTTTAGCATGGTCTTGTTCTCTTATGCTTTCTTCTTTCACTTGGTTTGTTTTCGCATTTTCCGTTTTGGTGATCTCTTCTTTGCTTTTATTTTTCCTCTTCCCTCTTCATATATTGAGTTAGGTTTGGGATCAGATAAACCCTATCGCTATGGGTATGGATGATGTGGATTCCACTGTAAGGGAAAGCCAAGACGGAGGAGGTATGGTTTATTTAATTTTTGTTGGTACTGTGTTATGGTATGATATTGTATATTGTTTATAATAAATGGAATGTAGGTGGAGAAAAGATGGTTAAAGGCCGACGCTGAGGGAGTACTCTGAAAGGTAGAGAGCTTTTTTCACTTTCTTGCATGATGAAATGCTCCTACTCCATGATATTCATTTTTTAGATTTTCAACGCAAATTATCCATTTTATAGTTATTCAAATCTGACCTTACTCTATAAAACCCTATTGATATTTATGAACTTATTCAATTACTCTCGATTAAATTCTCTCATAATTGTCCATTAAAATCTCCCACAATTGATAGTCTTTCCGCTAATGTAAAAAAGGCGAATACCCTACCCAAACTTTGTTATTATATTCTTATTCTGATTCTGATTAGCTTGATTGACTGTCTTTATTATATATAGATCATCATTGCGCATGTTCCCCATACAACCATTTTTTGGAAATTGTTGTGTTTCATAATATTGTTATATCACTTGGTTCAAAATAATTTAATTATTTATTTATCCCTAATGGTTGATGTCGACATCCTCTGCATTCTCTCAGAAACATGACTGCCTGCAGGAACAGAGACGAAAGTCCTTTACTGTTGGTCAAGGTAACAAAATCGAAAAGGGCATATCGTTTAATTTTCATTTATTTGTTCTTTTCATTAATTTTTTTTAATGGACATATTTTCTTTGGTATTTTTTTTATATAATTGAAAATTTTAATTTAATATTCTTTAGTTTTTTCCAGTTGGTTTTCTACATTACAGAATAATTTAATTCATCCCACTACTCCTTTTACTTACTTATAAACAGTGGCCATAGAATATTGAAATGATTTAATATTCTTTCGTTTTTTCTGGTTTTCTACGTTACAGAATAATTTAATTCATCCCACAACTCACATTAAATCATTTCAATATTCTGTGGCCACCGTTTATAAGTAAGTAAAAGGAGTATGTCTCTATAATTATATAATATGTACATGGGAATCGTTTTGTACATTACAGAATAATTTAATTCATCCTGCTATTAACATTAAATCATTTTAACATTTTATTATTACCTTTTATAAAGCAAGAGTAAAAGGAGTATGTCTCTATAATTATATAATATATATGTGGTAAGCAATGTATTTAAATTAATTGATGTGTATTTGTATTGCTGTGATTATCTAATATGTTTGAACTTATTATGCTATGTTTTTTTAATATAACATTGATTATGAGTATTGGGAATTATAATAGTGGTTGGTTTTTATATAAACTTATTTTCTTCAATAGTATATATAAAAAAATCCTAACTCAAAAAGTCTGACTTCTTTGCAGTTATAGTTAAACTATTTTATTTTTATAAAATACTGACATGTATTTTACTACAAAATGCAAATGACCTCTAGGGTCAATGTTGAAATAGAAGATGAGAATGACATTTATTTTTCTACTACAAAATGTAAATGATTTCTAAACTCATTCTTGAAATAGAAGATTAGGGTGACTTAAGCATTTAATGGTCACCTTCCTTTAAAAGTAATTTTTTTAGATATTTTCATTTTGTTTTTTACAAATATAGTATTATATTATAAGAGAATTTTTAAAATAATAATTATATTTAGAGTTGTTTTTTTCTTTCTGCTTTTTAGGTTGTGTATATTTCTTTTTTATTTTTTTGCATGTCATTTACATTCCACTGAAAGTGTTATGATTAGAGATCTCCTTACATGTGTCATAACCTCTAATCATAACAAAATCCATGTGTCATAACCTCTAATCATAACATAGAGATGATGTATATAGTGTTCAAGTAAGAGTACAATTATAAGGAAAGGCTTACCTATTAATAACAATAAACATTTTAATATTATCAACATTTTATTTTTTGATTAATTTTTTTTTTTTAATTAATATTTTGAAATAGAAGATGAGGGTGACTTAAGCATTTAATGGTCACCTTCCTTTAAAAGTAATTTTTTAGATATTTTCATTTTGTTTTTTGCAAATATAGTATTATATTATAAGAGAATTTTTAAAATAATAATTATATTTAGAGTTGCTTTTTCTTTCTGTTTTCTTTAGGTTGTGTATATTCTTTTATTTTTTTGCATGTCATTTACATTCCATTGAAAGTTTTATGAAGATCTCACCCATGTGTCATAACCTCTAATCATAACAAAATCCATGTGTCATAACCTCTAATCATAACATAAAGATGATGTATATAGTGTTCAAGTAAGAGTACAATTATAAGGAAAGACTTACCTATTAATAACAATAAACATTTTTAATATTATCAACATTTTATTTTTTTGATTAATTTTTTTTTTAAATTAATATTTTATTTGAAAGTTACTAAACTCAATTCACTTCAATTTTTATGCATATTTAAATTTTAATATGAGTTATTAACATATTCATCTTGCATGATTTGAATAACCATGCATAGAGATGCAACTAATACAACCAATTAGGTGGAGAACCAGTTTCCATTT